>LPNX010605535.1:67982-86134 GCA_001517045.1 Pseudotsuga menziesii
ACCAGATATTATGCTAGAATATTATGCACTATAATTATATATGTTCATCAACCATTCTCTAATTTCATTGGAAAACTAGAACTACTCCTACTATAATACACTTACTTTGTATATATGTACTTCAGTGTAGTGGTTAAACATTTTTTTGAATTCTTTCACAACACATACCATTCTTTCACGTGTACATAAGTTGTTTTAGAAGGTTGTATATATACATGCACATATAATGTATATAAGTTAATTACAAATTACAATTACAAAAGTATAATTAAATTCTAAACAATTTAACACGTATATATATAAATTATGAACTAGAACACTATGAAATTAAATATATGAATATGCAATATGAAATTATATGAATACATATATATGAATTCATACATGCACATACAATGTATATACGTTTATGAATTAATTACAAAATTATATTTACATTCTAAACAGTTTAAAATGTGTATATATAGAAATTATTAACTAGAGCACTATGAAATTGAATATATTACGCAATATGAAATTATATGAATATATGAATGTGAAATTATATAAACTAGATCACTATGAAAATGGAATTATATATATGAATATGAAATTGCATAACTAAATTAAATCATACCAATTTTGTTAGCAATGGAATTTGGTTCTCCCATCATAGGTTGATTTGCAACTTCTTCTCCTCTCAAGATTGCTCTTTTTTCCTCTTTCTTTCTCTATCTTTCTCTCTTATTTCTTCGGTGTTGTTTTGATTCCTAGTAGATATTTTACTTTGACGCTTCTTGCTTCCCATTGTGATCAAGATCAAAAATCCAAATTCATACCTACAACAATATGTAAACACAATACAGAGTGCTAAATTTGCATTAGAACACTAGCATTGTTTCAAATAGGTTAGTCAATTGTGAAGGATAACATTAGTAACATGTTTATGTTTTATGTTTTATGTTTATATAGAATTTCTTTAGGTATTCAAGTGGGAAATGAGGTTGGGAATGTAGTTGGAATAGAATTAATTCCATCAATTCCTAAGTTCATTCCCGGGTATTTTTGTAATATTTTTAACACAAACAGGACATTGATCGAGGTAGTAGCTCAATCAAGGGTTTCATAATTACCTCGATCGAGGTTTTAACAGTAGCTCGATCGAGGGTTTATTAAAACCTCGATCGAGGGTCTAATAATCTCTCGATAGAGGGATTTTAATACCTCGATCTAGCTCCATAACTCAATCAAGGGCCTAAAAAACAGAGAATTAGCCCTCTTACCAAAAAATCAATGTTTCTCTATGTCTTCTAGGGGTGTATAGCCTTCCATTCATGGCACATAACTGAGCGGAGTTCATACTGATAGATTCATTGCTGAATCCTCTATCCATTGAGGTATCATGCATGTGTTTTGGCATTCATATGGTTTTTTTAAATTAGTTCTAAAACCCGAACTTAGAAAACCTCACAACAACTTCGAAGCGGCTCAAATAAAAATACGTAGGGTAAAAAATACACATCCAAAAATTTCTTAAAAATGCACATCCCACACATCGACGCGTCCTGTTCAAAAGGGTATCTTTATTTTTTCAATTTTTGAAAACAATGAAAAGCAAGCTGGGATGGACACACATGTGTATAAAATGATGCTACAATCAGATGTGGTCACTTTTGAAAAATAATAAATAATTGTATATTGTGAAATAAATTAACAAAAAAATATGCACACCATAGTGCATTTTGCGTAGATCATGCTCTCTCTCTCACACACACACACACACACACACACACATATATATATATATATATTGTTTTTAAATTATTAATGTAAGATTGAATTATTGGGGTGGGACATGAGCCACTTATTAACTTCAAAATTTTAAGGTCACATAACTCATTAAATGTGAAATTTCACACATTAAATGACATCAGAATGTTTTTTTTAAATATCATTTGGAAGCCAACATAATATTCTACAATCTGTTGTTTCACTACAAGCCAAAATTCACATGGCATATATGCATTTCGAGGGCTTCTATCTAGCACATGAGTAAAAAATCAGGTTTTTATAACTAAATTTGGCCAAAAAGTGTTACCCACCTTAATGAATTTACCCCCCAATGTTTCCTCAACTACAACTAGAGGGATTCTACAACACTCGAGTTCTCCACCTCAAAATGGAAGGACACTACAACCCACTATGGTTTTATTAGTTCTAACTGATAAGATGCTACAATACTCTATAGATCAAATTCTTCAAAGAATGTAGCAATTCCTCTTTAACCTCTTTCTCCAACAGATTTCAACAAACACTTCTAAATAAACCTTTGTTTTATTTCTTCACTAATGTACACTTTGACCACTTTGTCAAATCAATTTTTTATGAACCAAAAATCCTTTGTATCAAATCAATAGTTAACTCAATCTATTTCACAATATCCTCTTTTCAATCTTCTTTTCTCTAACATAACCTCAAAAAAATTTCATCAACAAATCCTAAGTAAACATGTCACTTTTACCTTCTATATATAATTGAAAAGGGCCTATATGGCCATGTTATCCTAAGATCCCACACACATTCAGCCTTTACATCTTCTCACACTAAGAATTCTAGTCAAAACTGGAAGTGATGACACATATCAGGGATGAACCTCGTCAAGTATTCCCTGTTCTGTAATCTCTACTGGTTTTCATCATTTGGTGCTTCTTTTATAAGCACAAACCTAATCATCAATATGAAAGTATCCTTATTCCCAAATTTTTTACTATTACTTCAAAACCAGTCCACATATCATCAACATCATGCCATGAATATAAATAATTTATCTTCTTCAAGAGAGAAGTATCGTTGGTTAAAACAACATCACAAGTATATCTCCCTTCAAGTATAATTACATGTTGTTTTCATATCTTGGAATCTTCACGACATACTCACAACTTCTGAAAGTAACAACTAACTTGATTTATGCCCATATTGCAATCTTTAGGTGCCATCAACACTATTGTTATGGATCTCTTGATAGCGCATCTTAGAACTCATAGGATTGGAACATACAATTCCATTTAGATATTCACTTTCACTCATATTACTTATACAAGAGATATACCAAAAGCCACTATAGTTCGTAACATCAATTGTCTCTCAGACTTGATCCTGCACCCTTTCCTAAACGTCTCACATGATATCCTTTTCCAAAACCAACACCAAGTCACTAACTACATCACCAATGTATTACATCAAAACACACCTTCACGTTCACAAAAATCAGACCATTGCACAAGGATCTCACAAACATGATACACATCGAAAAATAACCCAAATCAACACAGAAACACATTACTACCATCTCAAATCCTAACAAATCATATTCACTCTTCATAGAATCAACTTACTTTTATTGTTGATTCTGCACCCTCACACAAATATATAACATGATTTATTTTTTCAAACCAAGACCGACACTTTATTTTAAGTCTTTTGAATACACACAAACACATATTTCCTCTTTCCATTTTCAACTGAATTGTTTGATTTCTCGTTGTTAAAAGTTATAAGTACAACCTTTAATCAATATATTTCAATGACCACACTTGTATGTGTTTCCTTTACATAGTGCCATCAATCTGGCTGAAGGTATAAAAAATATCTCAATCATGCTCTCGATTGTGCATCCTCTTGATTGTGCATGCTCTCAACATGCTCTCAAATGTGTACACTATATGTGCATATTATCCATAACCATTGTACATAATAACATTGAATCTCCATTTGTTGTTTGAATTATTTTGAGACCACTTAATATATCAACATAAAGCTTGATAGTTCCTTCATTTGTTGTTTGTCTTAGAGTTGATTATCATGACACTTTGCTCCAAACCTAATTTTTCCTCAAGCGATAAATATTCTTCCCCTTTTTCTCATGGACACTTTTAGACTTGTTCTAATGTTAAGCTTGTACTCTCAAATCTACTGCTCATCCACCTCTTGTTGATATTGCCAATACTTATTTCTTCTTGCTCATGTTGCTAACAATTCCATCAATTTTTTCATGTTGACATCAATGGAAACACATGTTTCCATCATATTGTAGTTGATTCCATATTACATGGATACAATAGGCCTTATTCCACCCTCCAATCAAGAATATATAATCCCAAGGATTAATTTACTCCCCCTATTAATGCAAAATACAATTACAGAATTTTGAACAAAGCTCATGCAACTCCTTTCACTAAGGGAACCTGAGAATCCATGAATTAAGCATGTTGTGGAGTTAGATACTCATCATTCATTAATCATGTTCCCAATTCTTGGAAAATAGTCCCACATGAAAATTATGTTTATTTTATGGATCTTCTTGCAAAAAAACTTCCAGAGATAAAATTTCTAACACTACCCAACAATTTTTTACTTATATGATGTTGGAGAAAATTATGTCGATTCCAACTCAAATTCTCTTTAGAATGCTCACAAATGTTAATCAAATGTAAGCATTATTAGACATGAAAATAGAATTTACAATGTCATGGAAGAATACTATAATCTCTGAGAAAAATACAATTTGATAATATGTTAGAATGTCATTTTTATTAAGTTGTGTCTACAGGTAACTAGTCTCTTGCATATGGTGTAATTACTTTTAAATGATCATATCAAACACCTACAGTGAATACTCTATCTCCGTTTACTTATAGAGTGCAATTCCTTTATTATATCGAATACACAATTAATTACAAAACTTGAAATAATTCATGATAATGAAAATGTGAAATACTAAAAGCAATCAAAACTAGTTAACAACAACACTTTAAAACATCAAATACTCGTGAAAACATGTGTGAGAATTAATACCTACTAATAGTAATAAAGTCCTAATATCAATATGCATAAAACTACTATTAGCATAAACCTTAAGTCGGTTCAAAGAAGAGTGTAAAGATGTACGTCAAGAGTTTTATACCCATCCTAAGAAGAAACCTAGGAACAAGACCAAAGGGAAGAAGGTCTCCATGAAGTAGAGAATAGTGTTCAAATATTTTGAGAGAGTCAAATAAAGGAGTCTCCAAATATATCTCATTACTAAGGTCTTTTGCAGATAATACCTCCAAATACAAAGGAGTTAGGAAGAGGATACAGGGTAAGTGGGATGCGGTTAGGTACTTACAACATTGCAGAAGAAGCTGCTTAATCTTATGACAAGGAAACTATGAAAAGTAACGGTTACTTTGCTCCTACATAGGACTTCTCATGTTCATGTACTTCATATACTTCTTAAAGGAATCCTCCAAGGGAAGATAAGAATCAAATATATGATAGACAGTGTATTGAATCCCATTCAATTATGAAAAGGTATTCTATAATTGGCTAGATGAATCCCATTGTATTATAAATCCACATCAAATCACCTTGTACTTCTTTATCTTGTATATATGAAGAATGGTCTCACGAAGGATATGATGAGGGTTGGATTCTAGTTTCTCCTCTTACTTTGGCCTCGATCATGTCCACATATTATTCATTGATTGATGATGTTGATTCTAAAGATCAAATTTGTTCTCATTTGATGGAGAACAATACATTGTGTAACATCTCCTCTGATTTCTTAGCAAATTGTTTAGAGGATAATACCTTTCAAGGTTCTATTAATGAGTGTTTTCCAAAATTGGACCTTTCCAACCTTTTATTGGATGAAACACTTGATCTCATCAAACAAATTAATACAGAAAATGAATACAATCCTCTTGTGGATTTCCTCATTCCTCCTATCAATGAACAAAATGGGCTTGAATCAGCGTACCCCGATTTAGATTTGTTGGAAGATTTTGGACAAGTTTTTGACATAGGCGTTTCCTGTCCAAAAGATATAGTCTCCTTTATAGATGACCTTGATCTGTTGGATGAATAAAAGGCCATGGCCAACCAAATTTTTTATCTTGATGTTGAATCCATGTCTTGGATGAATCATATGGATTGTAACTTGTAGCTCATTAGGGTTGAACTTAGTGACATATGCATGAATTTTATCCTTTGATGGGTTAAGGTCGATAAGATATCTGTAATGCCCCATATTTTGACTCTGGCATATTTATCGCTCAGACTTATTACACTGTATTTACTTATTATCTGTGGACTCAACTATACTTCATAAACTATATTTTGGCATGTTATTTGTGATTATTTACTGATGTTATGATGTTATCGATATTATGCTCTAATTAGGATATTATGATGTTATCATGCTTATATTATGCTTTGATCATGATGTTACAATGATTAGCATGCCTTTGTAGATGCTTTGATTATGATGTTATGATGATTATCATTTATATGAAATTATTGTGCTTATGCGATTATCATGCAGTGGTCGTCATCAGATTCATTTATTTCTTAACAAAAACATATAGTTGATTGTAATCCTTGGTATGATGTGATATGTATGATGTGGTACATGGGCACCCATCCATGATGCGAATTATTTTGTGATTTTATGTGATGAAAGGAAATAATGGTGATGATATGGACCAACTATTGATTTAATATTGTTATGAATGCATGTTTGCATAGTGCTAACCTGCAGGGTACAGGGGCTATGTGATAGCCAAGTGTGTGATGCAAAGTATGACTCAATACATAACTTGAAGAAGAGCCTTAATTTCCAAGTGATGGTACGATGACACGTACCAATAAACTCGATAGCAACCCAGTATGGTTTGATGAGTATGTACCCAATATGTTGAGAGGGATGGATGCATTTCCCACCCTATGTCACTTTGATACCCGAGGTCGTGGGAGGGAAGTGCTGAGACATGCTCCCCAAGTTGTTGTGATGATGATGGTCGGATGCCTGCTAGGAGAGGCTAGGTCTGCTAGATAGCCGACGCTACCACTCTCAAGTTCTGTGTGGGAAGGTTAGTACAGCTGGCATCCACTTTGTACTAGCAGAGGAAGGATAGGGAGGATGCGGACGTAGGTTAGGATGGGTGGACATATTAGTTATTATTGTTGAATGTTGGACATTTGTGATACCGGATTAGTGATGGTAGGTACCAATCTTAATTGACTGATTAATAAGAACATAACTGTTAAATAACTCTGAATGTCAAAAGAAATCATACTATATCGGTATATTGGTCTTGTTACGTGAAATATTATTTGTATCAGCTAGAATTTAGGGGTTTTGTTATAGTACATGTGTAGCCTGTGCATGTACTGGCCATGCATGCACACCTCACACATGCACGCTAGTATGAAATATTAAATGAAAAACATTGAATAGTTGGATGGGTTAACTAAGTAATTGTGAATTATTTCAAACCCGTAAATGTACCTTATTTATTAAGAAAAAATGCGTGAGGGGACTTAACAATAAACATAAACATGTCAATGTTATCATTTCAATCAATTAATAATGATACTACAATTAATTAATTATTGGTTAATAATATTAATTATTATTTTACTTATGTTATTATTATCTATTATTATTATTGCATATTGTTAATGTTTATTATTACGTACTTGTTATTTAATTATTAATAAATAATAATTAACAATACTATTATTACCATTACTTTTACCGTTCAGTATAAAACTTAAACAAACAACATTGGTAAAATTTTATGACAATTGGTTAGGTTTTAAATGTAACACGTACAATTCAATAGGATAAACATTTTAGTAATTTCCACCATCTCATCGGGGACGAGAAATTGTACAATTCAAGAAAAATTATTAATACATAACAAATGTCAAAAAAATCTGAACTAGACTACCCAAGATAGAATTAAATAAATTAATTTAATTATGAAGGAGGCGGTGGAAGAAGGAAGGCGGTGGAAGAAAGGAGGGGAAGGAGGTATAAGGAGGGGGATCAAATGGTTCAAGGGGGATGATTTTCAGGATTTTGGGGAGAGTAGTCGGGAGAAATTTTTTATAGAAGAACAGAGGAGAGAAAGTGATGGAGCAGAGAGGGAAGAAAACTAGAGGAGGGGGTTAACTCCAGGGGGTGAATTACACTCAGAAAAACAAGGAAGTTGCTATTGGGTTTATCGGCACGTGGGCTCAGGGGCTAGGAAACCCGTCGGTTTCCTAGGGCCAGCAGGTTCGCTGGTCGGCAGGGTGGATCATCCGGATTGGCATCAAGGCTCGGACAAGGCTGAGACAAGGGAAAGGAAAGGCTACAGGAGCAGAATTAAGTCCAGGTATTCTTCAGTGTAAATCTCTCTTTATTGCACAAATAAATAAATAAATCTGAAATCGAAGTAGATATCATTTTATTGTTTAAGTATAGGACTTAGTGCTCTGCTCGGCAAGCAGAGCACTACAGAATGGTATCAGAGCCATGGTTCCAAATTTGGAACCAGAGGGCTCGCAATTGATATGTTGGAATGGAATATATATATATATATACACACACACACACACATAAATAATAAAATTTAAATCCAAGAAACTTGAAAACGTCCCTAGCATTTTAGATAAAGAAAAACAGTGAGGCCAACTCCTTGAAATATATTAAATTCGATAGGTAAAATGAACGAAATACAGTTTGCAAATGGTATTAACCTTCCCGTTGCATCCTAATCAGAGAAATGAAGCGAGAACAGGGATTATATGTCAAATTTAGAAAATTGCAACTAATGGACAGGTCCACAGGTTTGAAACCAATGACCTCCTCCCAACATGCCAAATGCTTTAACCAACACCCCTGCTTGTTTAGGCCGCTAATAAATATTGCAACGCATGGGTAAAATTGTTGCAGCCAACTCTGGAATGTAATTTCCTACAATCATCCTCCCATAATCACCATTAACACCTCATTGAAATAGGCCATGAATTCTTTCATAGTATAAAAGTTTTGAGAAAATTCTTAGGGCAAGTCTGTATAATTAAAAAGATAGAACTTACATAACTTGTTCTAGGATTTCAAATAAATAAAATTCACTTTGAATAGAGGGATTTTTATGAAGAAAAAAAAATCCATTTGATCCCATTAATCTTACAAATCCTCCGATAAACTTATATTCTATAATTCGAATTACTAGGCACTATAAGGGATATTGTGAGCATAACCTTCGCCTGCTATGTAGAAATCTTGAAATTTATACTGTCAAAACCTGCTGAACCATTTGACGAGGAATGCGTCAGCATATTTAGTTGTAAAAACAAAGGCAACACCTTTAGCAGTATATTTAGGGTTTACTATCCTCGCATATGTTTCTCTGAAAACTAAACGCTTCACAAGTTACCTATTTGGCTATCGCCACTATGCTCTGTATAAACATAACTCGTGTTTGAGTAAGAAAATCCAATGCTGGCTAGGGATTCCAGAAATAATATATTGGCCACTGTAGTAATAACTTTGATTAGAATTCATAATCTTGAATGAAATTTTAGCATTATTGAAATACATGCTGAAAGTTGTGTAGAGTTATACTGGTTATATTTTCCTAATTCTCCCTAGCAAATGAAGGTATTGTCTACAACAAACATGACCAAGCAGTGCAATACTAACCTTTGTTCCATGAGTAGTGATTGAAGGAAAGAGTTTATCCAACTGGGTTTACGTGAAAAGGTCCTAGTTCTGTCATTGCTCCATATGCAAGTGACGAACATCCAGGTCCGCCGTTCATCCAGAGAACAAGCGGCTGCTTTGAGGGATCTTGAACAGCCTCGGTGAAATAATAGAAAAGCGCTCTGCTTGCCTTCTTATTAACTGTTACATATCCTGAGTATTGTTTAAATTTGATGTCCAATGGCTATCCGAGCAGACCGTGCGGGAGATAATCCCATAAATAAAACATCATCTGGGTGTTCAAACTAGAATCAGTGCGTCAATATCACAGATTTATTTCTCAAAACCATTGTGTTCGCCGGTTGTGCTACTTAAAAGCATGGAAAACACATGAATGAATACAAAGGAACTGTTCAGATACGGATACTCTGCAACACAGGCAGCTCCTAGCTTGTACAAAACAATTGAACAAGCCACAAATTCAAAGAACCCTAAGCCTCGAATTTAAAAAACCACATACAAAAACACCGATATAATTTGTTCATAGAATTAGCCAGGAATTAGTGTAATGTCCTCTTCCTTTTAGCCTTGAGGCCCCAAAACCGCTAACCTATGTGATTCCTGTGGGTTCGAGCAGTTACTGATAGCTAGGGAATCAGATCAGGACTGATGCCATCCATAGAATATCTAGGGCATCCTCAATTGGTCAAGAAGGGCCACATGGGCCAAAGGCCACCTTTATGCATGTCATCCGAAGCATTATTTTATGATGCATGCTCTTTTTAGGTCTCCTTCCGCATGCATGCAAGTCAACGGCAAATTAGAAGATAAAGTGACCTAATTAGGTCGAAGATTAGGTTTTTGCGTAGTTGAACTTTATAAATAGAGGATAAAGCAAGAGGAGACCTCACTTATGAATATGATTATTTTGGGAGCTCTTGGATAGCAGCACAGCGTGCAGCACAACAGTTGGGGTTGGAGACGGAGTCTTCGGCTAACAGGATTTCGACAGTGAAACATCTGTCCTAGTCTTATTCTGGGTAATCCAAACTGGTTCACCACTTGTTCTTCATTCATTTCGTCAGTTATATAGCACAGGGCATAGATTGTTGCAGTGGCATGGTGCAGTCGTAAGGGGGGTTTTTCAGCCAGAAGGCCCTAATCAGCTGTAGGGCCTCCAGATCTCAGTTTCTTTCTGAAAATCAAGCACCAGTTTTATCATCAGCTACATACTCCGACACTCCGCGATTATCAGCTCCATCTGAGCATATCTAGAGTAGTTATCAGCATTTCCAGACCACCAGGGGCGTGAGCAGCTGCCTCACTGAACCTAGACGATGTCCTTCTTAGAGGTGTCAGAACTTCAGCATTTTCCAGCCAATCTCTCTGGCACAGCGAGGCTATCAGCCCTGCAAATTGGCGGATCCATCGGGCACCTCCTTCCTTGAGGGCGTCACCTTTTTCTCTGATTGGGCGTCTTGTGCTGGGGCATTCACCAGAGGTAGGAGAGCTCAGTTCCTCTCCGATCCAGTTCTCAGTATTTGCAGTCTTTATCTGAAGCAGTCTAGCTAGTTATCAGTGGTAAGTGTGCATTCTATCTCACAAACCCTAACCCTAATTTTTCCTATAAAATAGGGATTTTTGCTTGGCGGTTTGTAAGCCCAGTTGTATCAGCATAATTGTTTAGAAATAGAAAATATTGGGATTTGGGATATTACAGTGGTATCAGAGCTATTTTCTTGGCCAGCTCTGGGATTAAGAGATGAACAGTAGATGACTACAGAAGGAGATCCTTTTGTAACCTATAGGAGGAGGAAGAGTAGATACACAAAAGGATTTGAAGATATCCAGCTAGAGGATACCAATTCAGACATGGAACAGATAGGTATTCATGCGGATAAGGGAAAAGGAACGGGAGATGAGGAGGATCGGATGGACTTCCACAACTTGGTCTCTGCATTGCAAGACTTAGCCAAAGGACAAAAAGAAGTCCTCAATGCAATCAGTAGACTGTCAGAAAAACTGGAACCAGGTATCAGCAGTGCACCCCCCTCACCGGTAGAGCGGGGATCGTCCAGCGGCAGTGGAAATATGGCATACACCAACATCCAGAACACTCCCCACATATACAGGAGACCTACTATCAGGCCTACCATGTCTCACTTCTTGGCAGATACAGTAGGGGGCCCGGTCATGCAGGTAGATCCCAACGAGCCTTATGGGGCTTATTTGCAGGAGTACACAGACTTAGGGGATGAGTTTCATGTTTCCATGTCTTTCTCAGATTTTTGCAACATGAAGAGTAGAAACAGGCCCAGGAATTTCAACAATGGTTTCAATCACAACTATGAGCTGCAAAAGACCTTGGGCAGGTTAACGATCCCGAACTTTGATGGGACTCACGGAGGATCAATGAGGACATGGGTCCAAAAGTTGGATACTTATTTCCAACTCAATCCCATGACAGAGACAGACGCCATTAAGTTGGATACACTTCACCTGGATGGAGAAGCTCACGAATGGTGGTACCATGGACTGGTGACATTGGGTCACAACACCATACATTCTTACGGTGAGTTCACTCAGAAACTCATGGAGAGGTTCGACAGGAAAGATCCAGAGATCCATTTCAGGGAGTTGGCTCAACTCAAGCAGACTAGTAGCGTAGAATCATTCATTTCAGAGTTTCAAAGGCTAGCCGTTATGGTAACAGATTTGTCAGAGAGCAGATTGACTATGTTATTCACTGAGGCCCTCATAGAGCCACTACAGGGATGGGTGAAAGCCTACAAACCCCTCACTCTGCAGGATGCTATTAGCAGGGAAAGGGATCTTCAGGATTCAGTTCCCAAAAACAAATTCCCTATGAAAACCAATTTTCCCATTAGGGACAAGGACAGGAAGCCTTTCCAGCAGGATGTGCCCAAGAAAACCTGGTTAGATGATGACACCAGAAAATATTTGAGAAGGAAGAAGCTGTGCTTCGCCTGCCAGGAACCATGGGTACCAGAACACAGGTGCGCAGGGAAGGAAAAGGCACATTACATTGAGGTGTATTCAGACAGTGGTGAGGACGACGATGAGCAGGAGGCCACCGAAGAGGAATCACACCAGGGTGATACACCAGAGGGAGTCATTGCTACATTGTCTAGAGTACCGAGATTCCATACTCTCAGGGTTAAGGGAGTAGTGCAGGGTCACAGAGTGGGAGTTCTGATTGATGGGGGAGCCACCCACAATTTCATTGACTCCGCTTGGGTAGCCAAACGAGGTATTCAGACTGAGAAGTTCAAGGGATTCACTGTAGCAGTAGCCGGGAACTCCAGCATGGAGTGCAACTACTGGATCCCAAAACTGGATGTTGCCTTGGGTAACTATCAGATGATAGACTCTTTCTATGTAGTGGATGTAGCAGATACTCATGTGGTACTGGGTGTTCAGTGGCTTTACTCTATAGGAAAATACAAGACTGACTACAGGGCAATGGAAATGGAGTTTCAGGGGCCAGATGGCAAACGGGTAGTTTTGAGGGGCATGAACACTTATCCCCCAAAACTAGTCTCGTCATAGAGAATGGAAGCAGTGCTTCGACATGATGATATATAATGGGCTATAGAATGTTTTGTCACCTTCAGGAAACCCCCAGAGACCAGCTCACAACACCCCAGTGACATTCAAGCCTTGCTACATAAACACGAAAAGGTTTTTCGGGACCTTCCATCAGGCAGGCCACCAGATCGGGGCTTTGAACACATCATCGAGCTAGAGGAGGGAACACAAGCAGTCATCACCACTCCTTACAGGAATCCCAAGAGGTACAAAGATGAGATAGAGAAAACCATCAAAGAATTACTGAAGCTTGGTTATATACGACCCAGTTCTAGCCCCTTTGCATCTTTAGTAGTTCTGGTTAAGAAGAAGGATGGCACTCTGCATATGTGCATCGATTATCAAGCACTTAACAAAAAGACCATCAAGAACAGTTATCCCATTCCCAGGATTGACGAACTCATGGATGAACTTCGGGGAGCTCAATACTTCTCCAAGATCGATCTTCACTCACGATACCATCAGATCAAGGTAAGGGACCAGGACATCCCCAAAACAGCTTTTCGCTGTCATTACGGTCACTATGAGTTTTTGGTCATGCCCTTTGGGCTTACCAATGCTCCAGCTACTTTCCAGTCATGCATGAACCACACCTTTCGAGCACAGCTACGTAAGTTTTTGCTTGTATTCTTTGATGACATCTTGGTTTACAGCAAAACATGGGAAGAGCACTTGAAACACCTGGACGAGACCTTGAGTATTTTAGGAGAACAGTCACTTTACGCGAAAATGTCCAAGTGTGGGTTTGGCATGAAGGAAATGTTGTACTTAGGACATGTGATCAATGCAGAAGGAGTACAAGTTGACATGGAGAAAATCCGAGCTATCAGAGATTGGCCTACGCCAAAAACTGTTACAGAATTGAGAGGGTTCCTAGGTCTGTGCACTTATTACCGACGATACGTTAAGGGATTCTCCCAGTTGACAGCACCCCTCACAGATCTCACCAAGAAGGGGGCATTCACTTGGACAGACTTAGCGCAGGAAACTTTCGAGGAGATGAAGGTTATCATGAGTTCCTGCCCAGTTTTGGCATTACCAGACTTCTCAGAACCCTTTGTAGTGGAATGTGATGCCTCAGGAGAAGGGTTAGGAGCAGTATTGATGCAGAATCATCACCCTATTGCACTTGAGAGCCGTAAACTGAAGAACTACGAGCGCCATTACTCCATATATGACAAAGAGATGCTATCCATCTTGCATGCTCTTACAAAATTCAGACAGTACCTGGTGGGCAGTAAGTTCATAATCAAAACCGATCATAACAGCCTCAAGTATTTCTTGGAATAGAAGGAACTGAATGAGCGACAACAGAAATGGGTCAGCAAGGTACAAGCCTATGATTTCGAGATCGAGTATGTGAAGGGTAAGAATAATGTAGTAGCTGATGCATTATCTAGGTGTCCATCCCCATTATCTCTCAGTAGTATATCCACGGATTGGAGGGCACTTCTCTTAGTGTAGTACTCCAAAAATAAATTCGCTTGCGAATTATTGGATGGGAAAATTTAGGATGACAGGTACAGGATTGTGGATGACATCATCTACTACAAGGACAGAATATACCTCGTTCCAGAATCCACATTGAGGAAGAAGATCATCCAGGAAGCCCACGATTCTCCTTTATCAGGGCATCAAGGGTTCTTAAAAACCTATCGGCATATCAGAGAGAGGTTCTCATGGAAGGGCCTCAAGGGGGAGATTATGTAGCATGTCCGGGAATGTAGCATCTGTCAGCAGAACAAGGTTGAGAACACACATCCAGTAGGGCTACTCCAGCCACTACAGATTCCAGAACAGAAGTGGGAGAGCATCTCCATGGACTTCATTACAGGCTTGCCCAAGGTCCAAGGGAGAGATTGTTTATATGTAGTAGTTGACAGATTGACCAAGTTTGCACATTTCTTCTCGATACCATCAGACTACTCGGCAGCTCAAGTAGCGGAGTTATTTTTCAGGGAATTTTTTAGGTTACACGGGTTGCCTAAGACCATTGTCAGTGATCAGGATAGCAGGTTCACAGGTGCCTTTTGGCAGGAGCTGTTCAGGTTGGTGGGGACCAAACTGGCTACTAGTACGAGTTATCACCCCCAGAGTGACGGGCAGACAGAAATAGTCAACAAGTGGATCGAAGGATATCTCAAGAACTACGTAGCAGGGCAGCAGCGAACATGGATCAAATGGCTACACCTAGGAGAGTATTGCTACAACACTACTTATCACATGTCTATTAGGATGACTCCTTTTAAGGCATTATATGGTTATGAGACCTTGGACTATGCAGATTTGGCATTTGGAGACAGTAGGGCTCCTAAGGCTAAGGATTGGATACAAGACAGTCAGGACATCCTGAAAGTATTGAAAGAGAATTTACAGACAGCCCAGAATCAACAGAAGATGTATGCCGACAAACACAGGAGTGAGCGGAGCTTTGAGGTAGGGGATTTAGTCTACTTGAGGCTCCAACCTTACAGACAGTCTTCACTTAAAAAGAAAGGAGCAGAGAAATTAAAACCCCGCTTCTATGGACCATACAAAATAATTCGGAAGGTGGGAGATGTGGCATATGAACTAGAGATGCCCCTAGGAAGCAAAATCCACAATGTGTTCCATGTGTCTAGCCTGAAGAAGACCCTTGGGAAACACATTGCTCCATCTACCGAACTGCCACCTTTAGATGATGAAGGACTACTGATATTGATTCCTGAACAAATCATATAGACCAGAGAGAGGGAGCTCAGGAACAGAGTGATCAGGGAATATTTGGTTCAATGGAAGGAGCTACCGCCGGAGGACGCCAGTTGGGAAGGTGAACAGGTATTGCAGCATCCCAGTTTGAAGTTGCTTGAGGACAAGCAATCTCGAGCGGGGAGGACTGTAATGTCCTCTTCCTTTTAGGCCTTGAGGCCCCAAAACCGTTAACCTATGTGATTCCTGTGGGTTCGAGCGGTTACTGATAGCTAGGGAATCAGATCAGGACTGATGCCATCCATAGAAGATCTAGGGCATCCTCACTTGGTCAAGAAGGGCCACATGGGCCAAAGGCCACCTTTATGCATGTCATCCGAAGCATTATTTTATGATGCATGCACTTTTTAGGTCTCCTTCCGCATGCATGCAAGTCAACGGAAAATTAGAAGATAAAGTGACCTAATTAGGTCAAAGATTAGGTTTTTGCGCAGTTGAACTTTATAAATAGAGGATAAAGCAAGAGGAGACCTCACTTATGATTATGATTATTTTGGGAGCTCTTGGATAGAAGCACAGCATGCAACACAATAGTTGGGGTTGGAGACGGAGTCTTCGGCTAACAGGATTTCGGCAGTGAAACATCTGTCCTAGTCTTATTCTGGGTAAGCCATACTGGTTCACCACTTGTTCTTCATTCATTTCATCAGTTATATAGCACAGGGCATAGATTGTTGCAGTGGCATGGTGCAGCCGTAAGGGGGGGTTTTCAGCCAGAAGGCCCTAATCAGCTGTAGGGCCTCTAGATCTCAGTTTCTTTCTAAAACTCAAGCACCAGTTTTATCATCAGCTACATACTCCGACACTCCATGATTATCAGCTCCATCTGAGCATATCCGGAGCAGTTATCAGCATTTCCAGACCACCAAGGGCATGAGCAGCTGCCTCACTGAACCTAGACGCTATCCTGCTTAGAGGTGTCAGAACTTCAGCATTTTCTAGCCAATCTCTCCGGCATAGCGAGGCTATCAACCCTGCAAATAGGCGGATCCATCGGGCACCTCCTTCCTTGAGGGCGTCACCTTTTTCTCTGATTGGGCGTCTTGTGCTGGGGCATTCACCAGAGGTAGGAGAGCTCAGTTCCTCTCCGATCCAGTTCTTAGTATTTGCAGTCTTTATCTGAAGCAGTCCAGCTAGTTATCAGTGGTAAGTGTGCATTCTATCTCACAAACCCTAACCCTAATTTTTCCTATAAAATAGGGATTTTTGCCTGGCGGTTTGTAAGCCCAGTTGTATCAACATAATTGTTTAGAAATAGAAAATATCGGGATTTGGGATATTACAATTAGAGACCTCCCAAGTGTAAATTCATGTACAAAACCTAAATGTTAAATGGCAAATGAAGGATTCAAAACCTGGAATCATGGAGTTGCACTACAATAGTCTACTTTTAAGGCTAAACGCTTACCCTGCCAGTCACCCCACAGGCTGATTTTTTTTTTAAATTCAATATCTACGAAACGTGGTCATCTCATCTCAGATATGCGTTGCAGGAGATGATTGAATCCATCGTCCCCATTTTTTTTCGATTATATAACAGAAAGAGAGGACATGGCGTATGGATCAATGCGGGTCCGCCCTGTTCTTGATTTGTTAGTGGAAATATGACGACGAGACCAGAGAATAGTAGCATCTGAGAGCCTCTGCGGCCTTGTCTCTGTTGTGCCCAGCTATGCCTATCCTTATTTTGATTCCCCGTGATCCAGATGGGCCAGGAAATATCTCAAAACGTAATTTCCCTGTCAATCCTGAAGCACCCAGAATGACAACATCCAGCCAAATGGCCTTCGTGCGCGAGGAAGGAGTGACCTTCTTTTGTTGGGAGGCACCCTGCTTGGGAATACGGGAGGAGGGCGTGCATGCAGTCCGCCTGGAATGCATGCAGCCCAGCCTTTCTCGTGGGCTCCTTGTCCCACTGGGAAGGAAAACCACGGACATCCATGGTGAAGTGAGGAGGAGCCACGTCGACCGCTAGCTTCCCGAGACGAAGAACCTGTAGCAATCTGCATCAGTTGACACATCATTTGGCAGTGCATGCCTCCCATCCGTGTTCAATAGTAACCCTTGCTTGAATTATTATTATATGAATTATATGTAGAGTTAGGGTTTATAAATTTTTATTTTTATTTTTTGCAAATGCATTGTTGATAAATTAAATGCGTATTTAAATCTTAAACAAAAATTATACGATAAGGTTGATTAATATTCATAGGATATTTTTATTTTATTTTATTTTATTTTTTATTTTATTTATTATTTATTTGTTTATTTCTTTCTTTTTTTTGATATGGATTAAAGG
>LPNX010605556.1:5281-19974 GCA_001517045.1 Pseudotsuga menziesii
GAAACTCAAGGGCTGAGAATGGAACTCAGGAGATTCCCATTCTGAATTGAATTGAAGGTTTAACTGTCGATTTTGACCAATTCAACCCCCCTGATCTGTCAATTCCCTATTTTATCCACTACACCCTTGTGTGTCCATTGGACTGTGTTACAACTTACAACTTTCTGCAGTGATCTAGTTATTAGTTTGTATGATTTGGAGTAGTAAGCTGTTCTGCAAGTAGTTGCTGCAGTGCAAGGTTATTTCCCACCATGGCCATTATAAGAGTGTGTGTGCTCTGTTTCAACCTTGCTTTTCATCGAAAGTTAAAATTTATGAAATTAGAAAATATGTGAAGCTACACAAGTGGCCACAAAGTTTCTACAATGCTATTCCTTGATTACAAAATCCTTCTTATGACTACAAGGTTAGCCCTCTTTTTATGACTATCTTTGAATATTATACGACTTCCACACATGTTGTGGAAAATTAAATCATACTAACAATTTATTAGCAGTCAGAAAGAAATCCTTTCATTGTGAATTATAGTCAGAAATATTTCCTTTGTGGTCAATATGGATGGGAAAAGGTTTTTCCTGGGAAGTATCTAATGATATTTGACAAATGGAACATGGTCAGGATTAAACTTCATAAAATTAGCTGAATAGATAACAAAACTCAGACAAACTAAATAATCGAACAAATAAGCACATGTTTGATTGTTTGTGACCAAACTTTAAGATTGTTTCTCCAGCCAGGAGCAAAATTTGCCCAGAAAGCTATATTTTATTACCTTTATACAAAGTATGTCTAATTTTGACTAATTGTCTTTTACTTTCATGGGTTGCTAATATAGACGCAGTCACCTACACTTGGAGGTGCTTGGAAGCATGTCCGAGATTTCCTCATGTCTTTAGATTAGAATTGTCAAATCTAGTATTGGGGACTTGACAATCATTTTTATATCTCCCAAGATATGCTAGAACTTGGGCATCTAACAAGTGTGGGGTATGCATTTAAGCTTCCCCCTTCTCAAAATTGAAGTCGAAACAAAAACAGATGCATCTCTTGTCTGGGTTATTGTAAATTTGTGTCCACTATCAACTACTTTAACTATCAATAAACTCTAGTAGAATGCCTTGCCTATTATCCACTTTGACCTTGTTATTATGCACTCTGATGTAATAGAATTTGTTCGTCAGTATGTCTATTATATTTGGGGTGTGCATCTCAATCTAGTTTGAGAGTCGTCGTATTGCTTTCAAATTCTGTTGTCTGTCTTTGTAGCGTTGATTGTTTACTTCTGGCTACAGTGATCAATCCATTCTGAAGAAGATGAAAATGGATTACTTGCTGTGGATTTATTTTGTATTTATCTTATTATCCATGTTTCTGGTTTCCAGTGAATGTCCCTATATCAAATATACTCTATCTTGGAGGACCAAATATAGCGTCAGAAGTATACAACAAGGAGTATGCTAATGCCCGAATATTCAGATCAGAGAAGTGGGAAAAACCCCTAGCAAATTTCCTTCGTCAGCCACATTTTACAGTATGGGACAATCCAGACCTTGTCACACATGAAGTCATGGGAGGTCTTAAAAAAGTATATGTAATTGGTGCAGGTGAGGGTTTTCTTCTCCTTTCGCTTAGTATTTCTTCACATTCTATGATTTTGGCATTCATATATGGACTTGATCTTCCTAATGACCCGTGGGAATTTCATGAAATTTAAGAGCTCTGCACCATAGAGGAATGCAAAGCAAAAACATGCAACTCAGACAGAAATTCTTTGCTGCTATGGGCAAGACACTCTTATTAATTGTTGAATTTAACAGCCAACTAGTATTTATTATTTAGTATAAAACAATAGTTTCATGATTGCTTTGTGTGCCTTCATTCATTTCTTGTGACAAATTTTGTATAGTATCTGTGGTTTTAGATTGAGTTTTGAATTTTGGTTACAATGCTGAATAATAGTGAATGAATATTGCTATCGGCATCTCAAAGCATTGCATATACATGCAATTTGTTTCACAAGCATTCATTATCTTCCTGTGGAAAATTCGTATACCTTGAGTTGTCTTCATTCCTGTTTGAAATTTAATTTTTTCTTAAACCATTATGTACTGCAATGTTTCCCCTTGCATTTAGAAAACATGTTAATACTTTCGAGTTCCTGTATAGGCATGGTTGCTATAATGTGCATGCCCATACTCAGACAAGTATTCTAGGTTCAACTTCCTCTAGTGTGACTGCTTTCATCATGGAGTTTATTGATCTTTGTCTCTTTCCTGGTTCAGTGGTGCCAGAAAGTTTACTCAGAAAATGAGCACTATATAGGTGTATGGTAGAACATAATTGCATTATAAACAACGTATCTGCAATATTGGTGAAAATCTGTGCCCAAGGTATAAAAATTTGCGTAGAAACTGAGAACAATATATAGAAAATTGTATTATGAAAAATATCTGGTGGAAATCTGTGCCCATATGCTTGAATATTGGTTAGAAAATGAGTACAATTTCTATTCGCTAACCTATAGATAATATGCTTAGAAGATTAACACAAAATCTGTGCCATTGATGCTACATGAAGGTCTAAAATTTTCCCATACACTAAAATGTATTTATATGTGATTGCTTTATTTCTATGGCTGTGTAACTCCTTTGCATACAGCCCATATTATAACACTTAGCAAATAACCATTTCATTAAATCTCAATTATTATAATCGCTATTGTAAACCTGTGATGCAACTAACTTTGTGGCTATTATTTCATGTGTACTTTTGGCTTTGATTCTTAATTGGTTCCCAAACACTTTGTATGATACAATTATTGCTTATCATAGTTTTATCATCACACTTCGATTACGTGGATAACTCCTTTTATTTATTTATATATATATATATATAAAACGTTGGCTTTGAATAAAATGTCTCTATCCTTAATTAATGGCAGGTGATATGCCATTTTGAAGCTTTTTTTCTTTATGATTGCAAAGCAATATCTTGTGAATTGTTGTTTGACAAGGACAACCAAATAAAAACATTCTTCCATATGATAATATTTGTAATGTTTCTCTTTTATAAATACAAGAGTTTAAAGATTCTTGAATTATGTTATATCTATTCTTGAATTATGTTATGTATATAAAGCTTATTTGGAGATAGCATTGATATTTGGCTGCCATGGTTTAAATAATAATATATTTTAATCTTTTATTGTTTAGCAATTATATATATATATTACATTATTTTACTTTTAATTAAAAAAATTATATATTTAGAAAACCTTGTAGTTAAGAATGCCTTGTAGTTACTAGATGGAAATTTTGTAAAAGATATCTAGTAAAGTATGCACTGCACATGCTTTTGTATTTAAAAAAAAAAAACACTCACAGGCATCGGTTAAGCGACGCCTATAATTGTCGCTTTACCGACAAAATGAAGGCTATATCTGTCGCTTAATCGACGGCATGAAGGTTATAGCTATCGCTTAACCGACGGAATGAAGGTTTTTTTTTTAAAAAAAATTGACTACCGTCGTTTAATCGACGGCCTTTCTGTCACTTAACCGACGGCATGAAGGTTATTTTCTCAAAACAATTCACTACCGTCGAAGATATTCTGTCGCTTAACTGACGCTTTACATTTAACCGACAGGAAACTGAGGTGTCGCTTAACCGATGGTTTCGAAAGATGTCGGATAACTGACGAAATGTTTTTGACGCTTAAAAAAAATCATAGTGTCGTACATGCGACAGGGAAGTGTCGAAAATCTGACAATTCTGTCATCGTATTTTTGGTCGAAATGTAGTAGTGTTTTAGCATATTGGGAACCTTTCTGCACTCATCCATCACCAAACAGGCCTACCTCTAAATCTTGGCCAAATTGGAGGGTTAAAAGGCAGTTCTGGGCATGAATATCCCTATGAAAAGTGATGAACAACGGAAAAAACAAGCTTTGAGAAATGTTGGGTTGAATTTGAGGGTTGAAATGACATTAAGAAACAATTATGGGAACATATATGGACATAAAGAGAAGACCTGGGCACTCCAACAACCTCAAACCTTGATTCTGGGAATAAATAAGGGTTGTTCCAACCTCCTAATCAACAATTTATAGCAGTATCATGAATTCTGGGTGCTTTTTCTCCACAAAAGGGGTGCAAAAAAACCTAAATAAAAATAACTAACAAATGTAACTTCTCTTACAATAAAAATAGTTATGGAAACGTACCTATTTAGGTAGTGCTTTATTTAACATACTATTAGGTTGTCCATATAACTATATCTCGAGGATGCCACTGATAATTCTTCTCTTGGAAGGAAAAAGTATCAAAATGCGTCCATGAAGAGAATAAGTAATTCCATTTCCTAGCTTTAGCTATATCTGGAGCATTCCACTGATAATCCTTACTTGGGGAAGGATAAATTATTAAAATGAGTCCACGAATAGAATAAGTAATGGCATTGTCTTGCTTAGGGTTTAATACGAGGAATTGCTTTTGTGCAATTAGGGTTTATGTATTTACTTCGTTCGTGAATATTTCTAAGATTTGTGCATTAAACATTCATATTTTCATACATCATGGAAATGGTTAGTCTCTCGAGTTCACATGGATATAGTTGGTGAACAAGACATTGCATGCACCTCTAGACATTATATAATAAAAACAAAAACAAAATATTTCAACCAACTCAGTATACTCTGGTGTAAATATAATAAATAAAGTCAAGTTGAGAAGCTGCGCAAATCCTACGATGAAATGTCATAGATATTTTATTGGCTTCAATCTTGGCATTTTGTGTTGGCTTCATGGTTTTAGTTTTACTATGTTACAAATAGGTGAAAAAATGGCAATCAAATTGGTTAGAAGATATACAAATCCCTTCAAAATTGGTTCAACATGGTTCCTTGGATGCCAAGTTATCATGATTAAAGTTACATAATATTTACATGAATAAAGGAATAAAGGTTGTATTGAGAATTGGGTCATTGGAATAGATAAAAATTTTAAATATTAAATGAAGTGAAGGTGAATATAATTTTGTTATTGAATTTAGACATATTACTAGGTTATCCATATAGTTTGTGGTTAGATCAGTATTATAGGGATCAAATGGTTGAGAGATAGTTATGAAATGGAAGAGAGTTTGGAAATATTTTTGTTCAACATTCCACACCAAACATATCTGTTGAAAACCAACAGGAACTCCCCAAATTGACCTTGTAATGAAAAATTAAGTTATCCACTACAAAGAAATGTCCAATTTACCTAGGGTACAACACAGTCTGCATGAACAGGATCCCAAATTATTGCACATGAACAATCCCAATTATCATTTTGAATTTGAGATATAGGATCCCTATAACACAAAATCATATTACGATTCTTTCATTAGTTTAATTAGCATTCAACATAAAACAATTAAAAATTATAAGCTTCGCATCACCATTTTCAGGCAGAAACATCAGCAAACACAAAATGTATCACCCACATAAGGAGTAGAAAAACAAGGAATATATCTTAATGTTCAGAAACTAGATAGATGGACCTCTATTCCATGGAACTGCAAAAAATACTTAGCATAAATTGATAAAAGCCATGACTTGCACAACTTACGCTGAAGACATTATATACCAAAAGGAAATAAAAAATACCTTCGCCATTTACCACAAATAATATTCTGCTTTGCCTTCTGACCATATGGACATAGTTTCCCTTCATAATAAAGAACAACTTAGCATTGAATCCAACTTTATTTAGAACAAAAAGATTGAGAATTTGCAGGTTTCCAATATTTTGGCGAGACACCCTACAGTACAAGTTATCATTATAACTGAATATTTTTCACATGAAAGATTTCCATTTGCAATAAAGCGATAACACCCCCTACAATTCCAAAAGCAGAATTTTAAAATATAAAATATCACATACATCATTCCATCAATAGACCTTACATTTTCCATGTTACGTGTTGTATTCTTTTGTTCAAGAGTCTCCTCCTCCAGAGAAATTGGTTGTCCCATAAATGGTGATTCTTCAAAACTGAAATAAATAAGACCAATCTGAGACAAAGTTGCCTTCTAGTATATTCATGATTTGAAACTAAGATGCATGAAATCCAGAAAAAATAGAATGTATGTGCTTGGATGTACATTGTATACACATGCATACAATATACATGTAATCAAACCACAAAACAAACTAGGATTGTTGCAAAGCACACAGGAATAGATAATTAGTCCATATGTAGAAAAAATGTCTTTATGGAAGTCAATTTGCAGAGGATAAAATGAAAAAATGTATTTATTGGAAGTTTTTTTGTCCATCTTGAAAAATAGTCTCATTGTTTATAACAATTAACACTAGTAAAGATAAAAAAATTACAATTCCTCATTAGGGTTAAAAGGAACGACAGTTTCGTGTTTACATCTAGTTTTTGGCCTGCGCTGAGGCCATTCTTGATTAACCCCAAAGTGATTATGGGCGATAAAGGAGTCCCAATTATCCCCAAGCTGAGATATCCTATGGTTGATGAGAATATTAACCAAACTGTGATGAAATAAACTACTATCTCTATTAGGTGTGTTGTTTTGAAACGAATACGCCATCTTTTGCAAACTATTGATAAGATAAAATGGAATATTGAGTGCTTGCCCCTTGAAAATCAGAAATAACCTAAGATAATAATAATGTATCTAAGAAAACACCCTTCACAAGTCACATACCTCACGAAACCATAAAATTTTTGCAAAAGGGAATCCACCCAACTTTCATTACAGGCTCCACACATTCACTGTATGCATCAAGATACTCAACTACACCAAGTTCAAATCGAACCACCGGTGCCATGAGAGAAAACAAGGTTCTACACTTTACAGGGAACATACAAAACCAATATTTTTTCTAATATCTTTGACTTCATAAAACCCCTCTCCAAGCACTTGTCCATTCTCATATTCATCCTCTCCTTGATCTTCTTCGTCTTCTTCTTCCTACTACTCTTCTTCGTTTTCCTATTCCTCCCCTTGGATTTCTTTGGTTTCTTCATCCTCCTCAGTTCCCTCTCTTGACCCTCTTCATGCTGTTCAACTTCATTGAGTTGTGGTTTCCACTGCCCATGCTCCACCTACTCTTCTAGACTCCTCCTCCACCTACCATTTACGCTCTCAAAAACATTTTTGTGTTGATACTTGGCTTTGTCTATCATAACATACCCTCGACTTATTTGACCTTAGGCCCAAAAGAGGGCCTATTTGAGAGATATCATATAAAAATACCATGAGAGTGTCTTCACCAATGTAATGAACTTTTTTGTGGCATTAGACCCTGAGAAGCCTTAAAATATGCCCATGATCCACACTTTAAAAGATTGGTTTTCTTCATTGGTGATGAAAGGTGTGTCTATGTAAATTTCTTACAATAACTAATCTAGTTTAGATGGTGAATCTCATTATGATAGTATGGACTATATTATTGTCACATCCTAGTGAAGGTGGCTTTTTGGAATGTTTATTACTTATTGAACCCCACGTAAAACTATAGTCCATGTGATAAGGACCTTGCATCATAATCTTGTTCTTCTTTTGCACCTAGGAAGTGAAAATTTATGGATTGTTAAAAATTATTTGAAATGTCTTTGGTCACATGGCATTGCTTTCATAACAAATCATGGTGAGGTAAAGGAGTACAGTCCTAAATCTATCCGTGCCCCTTCTCACCTAGCAAATTTGTGCAAGTACAAGTAGGGAGACATTGACACAAATGATGATGTGACTAAAGATTGAAGTGTAGAGGTGGAGTGGAAAACTAAACTAGTGATGAAGAAACCTATGGATATCAAAATAAATATAGATGATAAAACAAGCATGATGTCATTTGTTATGAAGGTTCACCTATAAATCCTTGGACTAGGAAGATATTGGAGCCACACATATGGTGTTGTCTCAACACCCATAATCCAATTAAATACCTTTTTTTTTTTCTTTTTTCACTCCTCAAGGAATTGAGCATTATTTTTATCATTCTTGTAACTAATGGACATGCAGCAATGCTCTTGTTTTCATTTTTACCTTAGGTCAAGAACTTCTCTATCAAATAAACTACCTAACTTTGTTACCCAAGTTGGATTGCATTTCTCAACCTTCCCATGCATTTTAATGTTTACTCAAGCACGTTTTTGTAGCTATAGTTTTCTTTGTTTATCAAAATCTCGTTCTTCGCCCATTACTTTAACCATGGACCCTAAAATGGGTATGCTTCAGAATTAACATGTAAAAGGGCCTTGAGAAATTTTTCTTGACCTCGACAAACCAAGCTCCTTAACCTTATGCACAAGTAGATATTTAAACCATCAATACAAAGGATATGTTTAGGTAGTATGTAGTAACTCTTGAAACAAGATTCTTCCATCGAATAGAGTTAGTTTGATGTCACTGCAATTTATCATCAAACTACGAGTAATTCCCTTAAATGTTTATTCATTGGCATGGTTTTGTTCGTGTGTTTGTTTATGATTCTAATTGCTAGTT
Organism: Pseudotsuga menziesii; assembly: GCA_001517045.1. Lineage (NCBI taxonomy): Eukaryota > Viridiplantae > Streptophyta > Pinopsida > Pinales > Pinaceae > Pseudotsuga > Pseudotsuga menziesii. The sequence goes on from LPNX010605556.1 coordinate 13,803, forward strand.
GATTGAATTCAATCCTTGATCAAATACCTAATGAGAATAACACTTCTACATTACTTCTAGTCTCAACCAAATGACAAAAATTGAGCGCAACGCAGATCCCAACACTCTTATTTTCATTCAATTAAATTGTAGTAGTCACATTGGAGCATTCTCATAAATAAATTTGCTTTCCTCCATTGTTTTCCAACTAAATGAAAAAGCAACGAGTATGTATCCGCTTACAACAGAGGTTCAATGGGATAGTTATGTAATGAAGACACAAGTCTTGCCCTATCAAAATATGGACAACTCTATGGGTTGATTGTAGGTTGAAACCACAATGCATAATAGTAGCAACACTCATTAGAAACTATGTTTGAGATTATAACTTTGGATAACAACTCTTATTTCTACACCTTTCAACTTCCTTCAACTTTGATGAAATGACTTGGAGTGGCCAATCGTTGTGTCCAAGGGAACGATCTTGAAAAAGAAATAGCATATTGTATATGACACTATAATCTAATGAATTTCATTTGACAATACACTGGAACATAACAACTAGATTAATAATGGAATCTCACAACATATAATAAATTGAACACATAATTTAACCTAGAGAAACCTAAAGGAGAAAAAAATCTAGTATCAAATAACTATGGTCAATCTTTATCTCTCAATAATTTGTAGGTTACAATGAATTTTGGCTCTCTAGTTCATTTACAATCATTTCACAGTAATTTTAATACAACATTCCTTTTGATCTTTGCCAAATAACCCCTTATGATTTCATGTGCGTAAGTTTATGGAAGATTGAGCTCTAATAGGGGTCAATTGAAAGACTAGGCATCCCCAATATTCAACTCCCCCAAGTGTAATGCTTCTCTTCTCCTTTGTCTTTTTTTAACAACAATGTAATGTGTGGATATTTTTTTGTTATTGTTTTTGTTTCTATTTTATATATGCGTTATGTGGAGGCATAGAGTTTGTCGATCTAGCTTAGGGCCCTTTACAATTAACCACGTCTCGATAGCTCACCATTGATTCATGTTGATACCAAAATGGATCTAAATAACAATGCTTTTAGGAAAAATTTTAGCAAGTATCATCAAGGATCTACAATGGTGAGTCGTTAAAAAAGAAAAAAGAAAAAAATGCATCTACAATCGTCACTATAGAGACGCATAGTCAATAACATCGCTATAACAATGAACGTCCCTTGCTATAGAGACATTATTGACTATGCATCACTATAGCGATGATCGTCGGGGGCTTTTTCATTTTTTTCCAAAATTTGAAACTGTTTTTCCACAAAAAAATTGCTTTTAACTTATTCGTGGAAAACTTTCGTGGGACTTTTGAGCCATATGTAGTAGTGGCAGAACATAGTTATAGGGAAGCAACATTTAGGATTCCAATTGAAGACCCTAAGAAACTCATGAAAGGAAAACCACACCATAAATCAATTCTAGCAATCACCCACTTCCTGTCAAGACACCATAACTATTGTTCGTAGGGCATCAAAAATACTAAACAAAAGGCCAAGGACAACATCAATACTTTCAAACACTTGACATAAATTATGCAATTTTGTGCCCAATTTGTTTATGATAATTGTTTATGCATTCTATAGAGGTTTCCCTCATCGTTGGTGAGCATATACACTTCAATCGGGGCATGGGACAAAGCCACTATAACCAGTAAAAATGGGTATCCTAGCTACAGGAAGATATATTCCAATTTGTTAAATTTTCATATGCTTAACTAAGACATCAGTATATCATTTCATTTTTCATAATAAAAGCATATAAAATAGGATCACTGAAAGAAACAGTATCACAAGAACAACACAGATTTATCCTGGGAAAACCCTAAAGGAAAAAACCCAACAAAAGCTTCCTCAATATAGATGCCCCAAAAAGGGAAAAAGGTAAAACCAACAAGGAGATCAAAAACCTGATTCTCCTCCTTCTCCAGCCACTCCTCTCCTCCACAAGTGTGCTATTCCAAGTGAGTGTGTGTGTCTCAAATGAGGAGCACTACACCTCTATTTATATTCATTCGTTTACTTAAAGTTTACTCAATTAACATGTCAGCTTAAGTTAACTCATGTAGGCTCGAGTTACACATGTAGGCTCAAGTAACCACACTAGGGTTGCTGATGACCCACCTTTACAATTAGAGGGGACTACCTCATGACTCTTATTAGTTCTTTCGATTAGGAGCATCGGTGTATAATGTAATACAAGTGGTTCTCCCGGTTGGACCATTGGGGAGCACAAAAGATACATAAAGAATATTCTTCGAAGTTACAATATTTCAACACTCCCCCTTAACGAGAAGGGTATTCTACATCAACAACAACAAGAGTAGAGATAGCGGACATCATCAACATCAGCAGGGTAACACATCTATAAATCATTGGAAGATTTTCAACATAATGTAGTCTTCATCTTCAATCTTCAATCTTCATCATCAACAACATCTTCAGCATTTTGATCTTTCAATTTGCAGCAACATCTTCAGCACTTGGACCTTTCGATCATCAACATCTTTAGCACTTTGACTGGTTTGATCAGCAACAACATCTTCAGCATTTTGATCTTTCAATTAGCAATGACATCTTCAGCACTTGGACCCTTTCAATCAGCAACATCTTCAGCACTTTGACTGTTCAATCAGCAACAACATCTTCAGCATTTTGACCTTTCGATCAGCAACATCTTCAACACTTTGACTTTTCGATCAGCAACAACATCTTTAGTATTTTGTCCTTTCGATCAGCAACATTTTCAGCATTTTGACTTTTCGATCAGCAACAACATATTCAGCACCTTGACCTTTCGATCAGCAGCAACATCTTCAGTACTTTGATCTCTCGATCAGCAATATCATCATCAACACTTTTCCCTTTCGATTAGCAACAACATCATCATCATCATATGCTGATCTGTCAATCATAATCATCATCACATTCTGATCTTTCAATTAGATACATCATCATCATACTCTGATCTTTCGATCAGAAACATCATCAACATACTCTGATCTTTTGATCAGAAACATCATCATCATAGTGCGTCATCATCATACTCTGATCTTTCGATCAGAAACATCATCAACATACTCTGATCTTTTGATCAGAAACATCATCATCATAGTGCGTCATCATCATACTCTGCTCTTTAGATCAGTACATCATCATCATCATCAGCAACAACCTGCAATCCACAATTCAAAGACAGAAAGTATTTGGATCATTTTTGGACTTAAAGTCCAGGGATGATACAATCCCACCACATTCTCAACAACCGAAGTTACCGGATTGATTACGGGATAATCAGTCCCTATCACTTTAGGACTAAGTCCAAGGATGATGCAATCCTACCACATTCTTGATGACCGAAGTCACTGGATACAATTACAGCATAATCACTCCCTATCACTTTAGGACTTGAGTCCAAGGATGATGCAATCCTACCACATTCTCAACGACCGAAGTCACCAGATACAATTACAGGATAATCACTCCCTATCACTTTAGGACTATGTCCAAGGATGATGCAATCCTACCACATTCTCAACGACCGAAGTCACCAGATACAATTACAGGATAATCACTCCCTATCACTTTAGGACTTGAGTCCAAGGATGATGCAATCCTACCACATTCTCGATGACCGAATTCACTAGATACAATTACGGGATAATCACTCCCTATCACTTTAGGACTTGAGTCCAAGGATGATGCAATCCTACCACATTCTCAACGACCGAAGCCACCAGATACAATTACGGGATAATCACTCCCTATCACTTTAGGACTATGTCCAAGGATGATGCAATCCTACCACATTCTTGAGGACCGAGGTCATTGGATCTATTATGGACAGATGTCCCAGGATGATACAATCCCTCTTCATTCTCGAAGACCAAGGTCTCCGGATCACTTTAGGGAAAGTGCCCAGGGATGATACAATCCCACCACATTCTCGAGGACCAAGGTCACCGGATCTATTGTGGACAGATGTCCCGGGATGATACAATCCCTCTTCATTCTCGAAGACCGAGGTCTCTGGATCACTTTAGGGAAAATTCCCAGGGATGATACAATCCCACTGCAACATCACTACTCCCCCTTTCAAGGAAGGTCTTTCTAAACAACACCAAGCTTGTCTCGAAAGTGTTCGAACTCTACTCGAGGTAGAGCCTTCGTCAGTACATCATCATCCAAACCATCATCATCCACATTTTCAATATCTGAATACTGATCTATCGCCATCTGTATCTCCAGTATGTGAATACTAAAAGCATCATCATCTATATCTTCAGTATAGAAATACTGAAATCATCTTCATCTCTATATTTAGTATAGAAATACGGAATCACCATCATCTATATCTACAGTATGTAAATACTGAAATATCATCTATATCTTCAGTATGGGAATACTGAAAATCATCATCATCTATATCTTCAATATGGGAATACTGAAACATCATCATCTCTACATTCAGTATAGAAATACTAAATCACCATCATCTGCATCTATAGTATCATTATCTTCATCTTATCTTGTATGTAGAAATACTAGATTTCTACGTGTTACGTGGAACACAGGGTTCTTTGTCATCACAACTGTGGTTATCACATAGAATCATTGTTTTGTCCATCTTTAGGTCAAAGAGACCTGATATCAGCTTTTGAAGCCATATGTATTCACAACTTAGTAGAGCAATCTGCTATGTATTATGCTTCAACCGTGCTAAGAGAAACAATGGACTGTTTCCTGCTAAACCATGAACTCATAGCAGACCTCAAAATAAAAGCATATACCTATACTTCTAGCCCAATTTGCATCTGTGTAGCCATACAACCTATACTCATGGCTACCATCATAGTATAGACCAAAGTCTATAGTCCCTTTCAGATATCTCATCACATGTTTTGCAGCTACTAGGTGAACCGATCTTGGTTGAACAAGATATTGACTTAAGGTGTTCACAGCAAAACAAATGTTTGGTCTGGTATTTGTTAAGTACATCAATGACCCAATAATTTGTCTATAGTGATTCACAACAACTAACTCTAATGATTCTAACAACTTCAGGTTGGAGTCCATGGGTGTGGCCATGACTTTGCATCTCTTCAATATCTCTACCACATACTTTCCCTGGTTGAGAAAGATTCCTTCTGAACTTTACCATACTTCTAGACCTAGGAAATAATGCATTAACCCAAGGTTTCTCATCTCAAATTCTTCTGTTAGTTTCTTCTTGCTTTCCATGATCTGTTTCTCATTCCCTGTCAAGAATAAGTCATCCACATATAGTAATAGAATGATAGGTACAACTTTTACAACCTTGTAGGAAAGGTTATGATCGACTTTATTCTTGGCAAAGCCCATGCTCATCAGGAAACTATCTATTCTTTCATATCAAGCTCTGGGAGCTTACTTCAGGCCATAGAGGGCCTTCTTCAACTTGCATACTTGATTCCTTCTGTCTTCAACTTCAAATCCTCGTGACTATTTGATGTAAAACTCTTCCTCAATCATACCATTAAGGAAGTCTTGTCTTTAATTCATCATGGAAGAAACTACCATGATAGTTTTGAAGGAATTGTACCTTGCTTCCTGGAGTAAGTGTCTCTTCAGAATTAATTCCCTCTTTCTGATAGAAACCTCTAGCCACAACTCTTACCTTACTTCTATCAGCAACATATCTTATCTTGCAAATCCATTTGGAAGATACCACATTCTTTCTTTTCGGTTTGAGTACTATATCCCAAACATCATTCTAGTATCACAACATCTTCTATGAGTTTGTCTTCTCAGGTCATCAACATATCCTAGTCTTCTGCATTCAATATTGAAGGTTGGAACCCACTTTACTCTTGGTAAAGTCTCGATCCATCACAAAGCTATCCATCATGTTGTACCATGTCGAACTCAGATATAATTTTCTGTAGTCACTCCCCCTAAAGTGGAGTATCAGATATAATTTTCTGTAGTCACTCCCCCTGAAGTGGAGTATCATCTTCCCTCTTCATTCTGTACAGATGGTTCTATGCTTGATATATACTGGTCAATACAGTATGTCATGTCATAGTCTATTCTTTCTGGGGAGAATCATGAACCTTGCTTTGTACACTTGTTCCATCATATCGTATACATCATTCCCCATGATCAATT
>LPNX010605556.1:28792-106180 GCA_001517045.1 Pseudotsuga menziesii
ACATTCTCTTGGAAAGTATATATGAACGAGAAACAACAACCCCCGAGAGGGCCAATCATGATAAGCAGCTCATTGACCCAATATTTCATTACATATGAGGGATTCCAAGGAGCAAATGTCCCCAACAACATTTGAACCCAGGTGGGGAGTGCAACAACCACCCAAGCTACGACACCCCCCCCCCCCCACACACACATATATATAGAGAGAGAGTTCAATATAGTAATTATGAACATATGAACATGTGATTTGGGATCTATGATTGTATTGGGATATTTGGAGAAGATTCTCATTTTATTTGAGTTATTGTGTAAATCATCTCTCTTATCTATCTTGCATTTGTTCTCCACACTCACATCTTTGTCTCATATAGTTATTACTCTCTTTTATGTATTTAGTATGCAACATTCAATATCAACATCTTACATTCCTTGGTTGGCTCCATCAAAATGATTTGCCTTTCCATTTTCACTATAAATTTTATTTTGGGACATTTTAGAAAACTATTTTTTCAATAAATTAATGTGCCATAGTGAAGTAATTGTGGTAAACAATTTAAATTTTGGTTCTCTATAATTCCATTGTTATATTTTCTACTGAAGTTTGTATTTTTTGTTACACTTTAACCTTATCTCAAATAGGTGTTTGGGGCGTGCACATGTGTGTGTGTGTGTGCACACGCGTGTGCACGCGTCTGTGTGTGTGTGTGTGTGTGGTACCGCTAGTCACACATTAGATAGAATATAGATCATGTGAAATGGGAAGAATTTGGAAACTCTTCTTAAATAATTGGATTATGGATTCATAAATAGAATCTAGTACATCATTTAAGAGGAATGAAGAAAAGAAAAAGAGGAGATCAAGAAGAGGGGTGTTGAAATATCAAATATATGAGACCTTAATAAAGCACTCATTAAGGAGGTTATAAATTGAAACAAGAAAGAATAGAAAATGAAAGTGGGAAAATGATGAGTACAAAGAAGAATTGAAAAGAAAGATGAAGAAATCAAAAGGATGCATAAGCATAATAAAGACCTTTTTAACGATGTTAATAATGTGAAAAGTGTTTACAAGACTCTGAATAAAAGAGTAAGGATGGATATATTACTAGAAAATTTGAAGATCTACAAAAATACTTGAAGATAAATTTGTAAGAAGGTTGAAGAACCCTTAAATATATATGACATAAAACCATTAATGCAAGCTAGAATTGAAGGACATTGTATGAAATTGATGAATAGAATCACATTGAAGATTCAAAATGAGAATAAAGATACAATTCAAGAAGGTCATTCCTAAAAGTACTTGAATAAGTTGAGCACCATTTTGAGGATGTACATGTCAAATATGATGATATTATCTCGAAGGATAGAGTAATAAAATACTACGAACAAATAATAGAGTTTGTCATTGTATTAGAAAATTAGACTAGAAATATGGGCATACAAATTGAATGGAAACCATATTGGCATCTTCATTACCAAGAAAGGAAAGAAAATAAACAACAACATTACCAAGAACTAAAATTGAATAATAAACGATTTTCATGGAATAAGACATCACATAACTATTATTCAACATGATATTATCATGCATCAACAACTACAACTAATTGGATAAGTTACAACAATACCACATAGAATCAAAGGAAGAAAAAACATACAACCACTAGCAATCAAGGATCAATTCCAAAAAGAATTGAATTTGGATGAATGGATCATATCTTTATTGCATTAACATGATTCAAAATAAGCATATAATTGTGGCATTAATACTTTGTGTGTGTCATGTGGTATACCTTCCATGGCATGCACAAGATAGGTAAGAATTATTTCAAAAAATAATATAAAGGTTCAAGATGGTTGCAAAGAGCACAAGACCTGCTATGAGTCCATTAGAGAGGAAGAGGAAAGGGATCCCAATGAGGGGAATAAATAATCATATATTTTCTAACCCATATTTTTGTTTTATGTGCTTTATTGAAATCTCTACAACCATATTTGACTTGGAAACCAATCATTGAATGCATGTGTTTCTTAGTGAGGAAGTCTATCTCACTTTACTATGAGGGCATGGGGGTTGTGTAACATCATCATGGGAAATTGTAAGAGACCTCACCCTCATAGAATTCTAACATTCTCAATTATGATGTACACTCTTCCCTTTCCAATTTCAAATTGAATCATACACACTTCAATGTTATCATGTTCTAGCACCATTGATTTTCTAAAAAATGAAATCTCATGCTATATAATCATATACAAACCTATAAATGACAAAATGAAAATATGGAAAATAAATATGTGGACCTAGGGAGAGATATTGATGACTATGGAGGATCATATATCATGGGTATTTTAGGAAACCTCCCTTCTTTTATTCATTGTTTGTCATTGGGTTCCTTAGAGCCAAGGTATATTACTACCAAGTTATTCCAAAATTTAAACAACATGATGGGTTCTTCTGGCCTACACTAAGACCAGTAGAAGGGAAAATACCCCTAAGAGTATATCGAATAGAGAAGGGATATGCATTGCTTATGTGGTGTGGGAAGTGGATGAGAATATCATGGATTTTTGATGATCCAACAATTTCCCAAAGTGATTAGTTGCAAACAATTTGGTCAAATCTATAAGAACAATTGGGCTCGGTAAATAACCTATGAGTATGCCATAACCATTTTCATTTGCCTTGGTGGCCTCATAAACCATTTTGGGGATGATATCTAGAATGGATTCATATGATTGAGTGTAAAATTGCTCGTAGACAAAGAGTTTCTTAAGCTATCTTAGGGAAAAAATAAGTGTCCAATATCTACTCTTAAATCTATGTTTCTAAATTTGATTGGAATTCAAAATGGACTCCTTGTTTTAAATGAAATGTTTACATTCTTATTTTGATTTCATTATTTAGTTGTATGTATGTATAAATTTGAATGTCTTTAAAGATTTATGGATTTGAATTTTATAGAGATTATTTAATTTGGGTAGCATCCTTTCTTTATGAGTTGTGTAATCCTTTGGATGAGACATTATACATTCGAATGCTTTGTTGTAAGAAAACAAGTTCTAGATAAGACCATATATTTTCTCTCTAGAATGGAAACAATAATACCCATAAGGTTAAAAAAATCATTTTCATTAACTAAGTTCTTGAGAGGTAATTGACAATACCAAGTCACGAAAACCCATGAACTTAGATTAAGAACAATTACAAAACGACTTAGGGAAAAATATAAATGAAAAAGAAAATTGAAAGTAAATAGCTACCAAACTTTGCTAAAATACTACTACCCCTTGTACATTGGAAAGAATAATGCATAGAAGGCTCAAATACTTCCTTCGAGTTACGTAGTAATTGAGAACACAACTGCATGAAATCCCAAGAATATGTACATGGGTAAATAACAATTGAAACATTATTGAGGATTAATGAACTAGAACTTTGTTGGAATTGTAAATTGTCCTTGTAGTTGAAAGGCAAGTTCCACTATAAACAAGGCTACCTACATTCATGACTTATCCCCAAATACAACATAAAAAAGTACATATTAAAATAATAAATTTACTTAAATATTTATTGGGTTCTTTTTATAACTTTATTAGATAAAAAAAACCCTAACTATGTTAAATAAACTCACATACAACAATAACGCAACTACATAAACATCAAAAATGACAATAAATCCTCATATATGTGTTATTAACATCAAAAGAAATGCATTACACGCAACTTCCTTACCCATAACAGACAAGGGAGCTAAATGTGGTTGATCCTTTGACTTCCTTATGCACACACAACTATCTAGTAATGAAACAGGTTTACAAATCATAATACAAGACATGCTCCTCAATTATCCCCAAACCCCTATTATATAATGCATGGTGAAGGTGGTTAATAAATGATTCATTAATTCCATTTACATTACCAAAAAAAGCCCATTGTTTCCATTAATACCAATATCCTCAGTAATTAATAAATGACCATAGATTGTATTCACATGCAACTAAGTCTTAACAACCCCACCACTATTTGTTGACATGTTCTCTGCTTAACGTAGGAAAATTGGTATCAACACGAGTCTAAATCACAATGGTTATGAGTCCATTCAAAAGAATCTACTCCTCTCTTCTCCTCTCCTTTAGCTCTAAATTCAAGATGACTTGTACTTGTATGACAATCACTATCAAGATTATTGAACCATATCTACATCCAAGCACAACCAACTACTAGCCTACTACTAACAATTACTAATCGTTATCATCACTCTACTACTAACAATTACTAGTCATTATCATCACTCTTTATCTCATTGTTTTCCTTCCATAGACAACCAATGAACCTAGGACAACAATAATTACTCTCCAACAATCTGATTAATTTTAGCTTTGAAACAATGTACCATGTCCTTGATTCAGGCACTTTGAAATTTGATGATGTTGTAGGTGTTATTCTTAGTAAGGAAATGCGAAGAAAAAGAACACATAAAACATCATATAATTTGTTGACCATGGACAACAGGGAAGACAAAGGGAGAGAGTACAGAGCCCAGGTAATTGCAGCAAGCCTGGAAAGGGCATATCCAAGTCCATACTAGGAAAAATAGAGTGTTGGAATTGTGGTAATATAGGATATATGAAGAAAAACTGTAGAGATCCAAAGAATAAAGGAGATGGGAAGAAGGAGACTACTCAGGAAGAAAATGTGGAAGGTGATGTGTTACAAGATGCTTTGATTCTTGCATTAGATAATACTAGGGTAGTAGTTTCAAGGGTTTCATCACATGCTACACCCCATAGGAAATTCTTTCATGATTATGTTCCAGGTAATTTTGGACATGTTTTATTGAGGGATGATGAACCATGTAAAATTGTTGGAATGGGTAAGGTATGGATTAAGTTAAATAATGGAAATGAAAGGATGATAAATTATGTAAGGAATATTCCTGCTATGAAAAGAAATCTGATCTCAGCAGGGAATTTGGGAGATAGTGGTTTTTTGTCTAGGTTTGGAAAAATACAGTGGAAGATCACAAAAGGAGAACTGATAATAGAAAAAGGAGATAGGATAGGTACGTTGTATTTATGTCCTCATAATATTGATTATTTTATCCATGTAACTTCCACAAAAACAAGTGCAGTGTTTTGGAATCATAGGATTGGCCACATGAGTGAGAAGGGGATGCAAATTATTCACATAAAGAAATTACTTCCACATCTGAAGCAGGAAAGTTTGGAATTATGTGAGAACTGTGTTTATGGAAAAAAGAAGAGAGTCATATTTCTCAGGGATGGGAAACATAAAGATTGTGTATACATATGTATGGGACCGAATCAGGTACAATCTCTTGGAGGATCTCATTATTATGTTACTTTTATTGATGATGCTACTAGAAAAACTTAGGTTTATTGAATTAGACAGAAATATTATGTGCTTACTACTTTTAATAAGTGGAAAGCTTTGGTTGAGAATGAGAGAAGAAAAAAGTTGAAATGTCTCAGATCTGATAATGGAGGTGAATACTGAAACAAGGATCTTGATAGTTATTGTTCATATAATGGGATTCATAGAGAGTACGCAGTCCCTGGAACACCACAAGAAAATGGTGTGTTAGAAAGGATGAATAGAAAGATTATGGAGCATGCAAGGTGTATGCGATTGCATGCAGGGTTTCCCTTAGAGTTTTGGGTTGATGTTGTATATACTGTTGTTTATTTAATAAATAGAGGGCCTTCAAGCGCTTTGGATGGTGGGATTTCAGAGAGGCATGGACACGTAAAAAGGTAAACTACTAATTTCTCAAAACTTTTCATTGTGAAGCATTTGTCCATATTGATAAAGAAAATAGAACAAAGCTTGAGTTTCTTGCAACAAAAAGAGCATTGTAGAATAAATGGGTTTACAAGATGAACAAAGAAGGAGGCAAGAAGCGGTATAAGTATATACTTGTGGTAAATGGGGTTGCACAAAACAAAGGTATAGATTTGGATGAATATTTTCTCATGTTGTTAAAATGGTTTCAATTAGGACTATTTTAAGTTTAGTGGAAGTAGAAGATTTGCATCTTGAACAGTTAGATGTAAAAACAACCTTTCTCCTTGGGGATTTGGAGGAACAAATTTATATGTAGCAGCCACAGGGGTATGAGGTCAAAGGGAAGGATAATTTGGTTTGTATGTTGAAGAAGAGCTTGTATGGTCTGAAGCAAGCTCCAAGGTAGTGGTATTTAAAATTTGATAAGTTTATGACATAAAAGAGCTATAATAGATGTCATTATGACCACTCTGTTTATTTCAAGAGGATAGATAATGGAAGATATATTATCTTGTTATTTTATGTGGATGACATGCTTGTTGCAGGGTCTAACATGTAGAATATAAATGTGCTTAAAAGGAAACCAACTAAATCATTGCGATGAAGGATTTGGGTGCTGCAAAGCAAATCCTTGGTATGAGAATAACAAGAGATAGGAAAAATCGCAAATTGACATTGACTCAGAGTGAGTACATAGAAAATATGTTGGATAGGTTTAAAATGAAGAATGAAAAACTAATCAGTACACCTTTGTCTAGACATTTTAAACTAAGTACAAAGATGTGTCCCAAGACATAGGAAGATATAGAATGCATGTCCAAGTTTCCCTATTCCTCAACAATTGGTAGCTTGATGTAGGTCATGGTGTGCACAAGACCAGATATTACACATGTAGTGGGAGTTATGAGCAGGTACATGAAAAATCTAGGTAAAGAGCATTGGAAAGTAGTACATTGGATCCTTAGGTGTTTGAGAGGTATCGCTTCTCATGCATTATGTTTAGGAAGTTCAGACACTATTCTATAGGGATACATTGATGCATATATGGAAGGTGATAAAGACAACAGGAGGAGCACCACATGCTATGTTTTTATTATAGGTGGAACAACAATAAGTTGTACTTCTAAACTACAAAAGGATGTTTCACTTTCAACAACGAAAGAAGAGTATGTTGATGCTACAAAGGCTAGTAAAGAGATGATTTGGTTGCATAGGTTCATGGAGGAATTGGGTAAGAAGCAAGAGAGTAGTAGGTTGTACAGTGACAACCATAGTTCCATTCATCTTGCAAATAACTCAACCATTCATTAGAATACTAAATATATACATCTCAAGTACCATTTCATAATATCTATTCTCGAAGATGAACTGTTAAAGTTAGAAAACATACATACTAGCCAAAATCTTGTAGGCATGTTTACAAAGGTAGTAACCAGAGACAAATTGAGTTCCTGGTTGGTTTCTTTTGGCCTTGAAGAATGAAGATGATGATGAGAAATTTTTCAGGTCCAAGGTTTAGAGCATATTCCAACAAGTGCATCAACGATGGATTTGTTGTGATTAGTCTCCAAGTGGTAGATTGTTTATTGTGTAGCCTAATCTTCCCGATTCATAGATGTTATTTTAGCTATGTTTGGATACGAGCACCTGACAGGGGGGTGCTTTACTCCCACTATAGTTGTCTGGGGGATCTAGGGGGGACGATGACTATTTTGGGAGTCACCCCTAGCAAGGGTTTGGGGAGTCCCCTGTAGAGAAAATTTAGTAAAAGATGCCTTGTAAAATGTTGTAATTATAGTCATGACTTGGTCAATAATGGGTGATTTATAGGCCTATGGTTTTGGGAAGCCTGTGGTATTTTCCCATGGTATTCCCTTTATAAAAGGAAGGCATTGTAATATGGTTGAGTATTGCATTGTAGCATTGTAAAATGATCTATGTGATTGTGTGAGAGAGACTGTGAGAAAGTGAAGAGGAAGTGTAGCAGGTTTGTTATAGGTTGTATCCCTTCATTTTGCTAGACGATATAATAATAAAGCATTGACAATTTTTGTGTAGACGTAACTGATCTTGGGTGAACCACGTTATATTTGTGTCTCTCGTGTAATGTGTTTTAATATTTTCATTGTATTTATTGTTATTGCTCTACGATCCTGTTTTTCTTACAACTTATTAGCTAATTTTTTCCATAACGAGGATCTGGGCCATCTTAAAATGCATCAAAAGCTTAGGGGACAAAGTTCCAAGATCCAGGTTCCCATCAATGAGGTGCAACTATGCCTTATGGAGAATTTCCTATTGGATTTAGGGTATAATTTCCATTGGAAAGTAGGTTCAAGTTTTCCCACTCATTAACTTATTCCATTTGCAAATATTCTCTAACTTCAATATCAAGGAACTGTATTATATACTTTCTCAAAATGAGCAAGTTAATAAATGGAAAAAATCAACCTTTCTAGTGACTCGATTTTTCCCTCTTCAGCTCACTTTACAAATTCCAAAATATCGAGGGACATAGTTCCATGGTCGAAGTTCCCATCAATTAGGTGAAATTGGAATCTAGGTCAGAATTCCCATAGGATCGGGAGTGATTTTGTCCCCTTATTAACTTACACCTGTCACAAAATGTACGATGAAAATGATATGGGTAAGTACTATTTTCCAAATATAAGGAGTGATTTGGAGTGAGTGAGCAAGGTAAAATTCCACCTTGATCAATTCAATTCCTTATATTCTCGTAATTTGGAAATTTTAAAATGTGCCAAAAACCGAGGGAGCAAAGTTCCGCACTAAAAATTGCCATTAATGCAGTCAAACTATAAATTCCATCAAAATTCCTAACAATATAAATAAAGGAGAAGTTACACACAAAAAAAGATTGTTTATCTAGAACTTATTGACTTATTTGCAGATACAAGTAACACACGAAGTACGTATTACAATAATTAACTTAAATGTTTTTTTCTACAATTTGATAAAACCACCAAAAAAAAGGGGGAAACCCCCTCTTACCATGTCAAAACCCCAAATTTTCCCAAAAATTAAAATTTTTTGATGTAACATAAATTATTTAAAGCCATAGTTTGTTAACTGCTAGTGGTTGACGGATAAATGAAAAAGTTAACAAACTAATGATTAACTTAACACATATAAATTAATACTATTTTAATTTTGATATGTGATGTAGAAAATATGCATTCAGTTGTTTCTAGCTGTACTAATGATTTGATTTGTCAAGTAGGTGAGAAGTTACTTTCTAACTAGGGGCTTACTTAGCGATTGCTAACTTACTTGGATTTTTGGATCTTACAGGATTGACAGGTAAATTTTGAACCAATAAGAGTTTATTAAGGTGTTAATTTCAGATATACTCCTTTTAGCATAAATATACCGCTAGAGTAAAAGTTTGCTTAATAGAATACAAGGATACTATGAGGTAAAGTATCTTTCTTTAATTGTTTACAACTATGACAGTATAGAAATAAAACTAAGTCTTCTAATAACAAGCTTATAAACGTACTCTCAGCTCTAATTTTTATTGCGCTTCCGTAGAGGAAATTTATTATCTTATTATTGTATTATATCTATAAATGGTCACTTGCACAAATGTCGTCAAGCAGTGAATTCTATCTCCAAATTTCTTCATGACATAAGTAATGTGAAAAAATTGCAATATCATATTATTTATTTCTAATAACAAGTGATACTAAATTTATTCTTGAATAGTTTTACTATCCTTTACTACCAAGCCTAATCTAACCTTGATTTGATTCATGTTAGAGATTTGGTATCTTATGAAGACAATGATCATGTACTTCTAAGAAGTTTATCTTACACTCAGTACTGTTGATTACATTCAAAAGTAGGATTTATTCTAGCAGTGTATTTATTGCTTGCTTTCATTTACAAAGTTATGATTTATAAACCGGCTCTTAATCCACTAGTGTTTGCATAAACTAGTTCTAATAGCATAGATAGGCATCGTCTATGTTTATAAAAAGAAATGTTCAACAAATTTTACTATACTATTGATCTCTTCATAACAAGTTTTATTAAGAAGGAATGTAAGATCCTTATGAAACAAGGACATCGATGTAAAATATGTTTTGGTTCATTACCAACTAAGATTTCAAGGTTTATAATATAAGGTTTATTGATACTACAAAAACCTAGTTCATTAACCTAGCTTGACTTCATAGTTTATCATTGGAATGATACGTTATTGACTTTGTATTTGATAATGTCATTATAGTCGTTGTTTAAATTATTGACAATAATTGGTTGTCCCGATAATGCAGTGACAACTATATCATTCGACCCATTTTGGATGGAATAATTTGGTGGGCATGTGGAATGTTTACCACCATGCAATGCATAGATTAAAAGCCTCCATCGCAACCCTAACTCCTCATTCTTTGTCGAGGGTTTTGGTCTTTGCTCTGTTTGGTTTAGTATGGCGATGAGGGCTCACTTGTGCTCATCTCCAGCTCCTTTGTCAGTGTGTAAAGGAGTGTTGCCACTCTAGTGTGAGAATGGAGAGATACATAATTTGCATTTTATTTCTCTCTGTATGCGTTGCATTGATGTGCGTGTAGTTGTTCTCTGTCAGTAATTTATATTGTCAATTTCTTGTATAGCCATTGCCAAGGCTTTAATCCTTCTCCAGTCATCGGTGTAGTATGCGTTTGAGCCCGCTGCATCTATCTTTAGAGAGCATGAGGGTTGCACTATTTGTTGTGCTGGTTGTCTCCTTTGTGGCTTCAGATTTATTTGCTTCCAAGTAATAATATGTTTTAGAATTGTTTGTAAGTTTTTAAGTTACAGTTACAACTATACAACTCAGTTTCTAAATAAGGTTTTGATATTCACTTGCAAGTTATAGCTCGCCCTTATGCTGGGAAGAGCCCTCTCCAAGTTTGGATTGACCAACAGACCTACAGGTAAGCCCTAGTTACAATGTGGCAACTCCATTCTTGGCAATGGTTAGGGGAAAGGGTTTTCAGTTGGGAAGAAAAATATGAGCTCGGTTCCTCCAGTCTTTGGATGTTTGGTCTTCAGTTTTTAAATTTAGTTTTTCATTATCACACCCTTGCCTATAGCAAGGTGGCTACGGCCTCGATGTCGTGACTTGTATCACCCTTTTCTTGTCTTATAAAAGATACAACAAATGAGGGTTTTAATAAACTGACTGTTAGTTTTTGTTTTCAAACCTACGCCACGATGCTGGGTACACTGGCCATGAGCTGGGTGTTGTAAATTTGCTATGTTTTAATCCTTTCGGCCTGATAGAGTAATACACTTGGTTTTAAAAAATTTCTTTTTAGCTTCGATCTCTGTCTCGATTATGAAATGGTTTTATAACTTGTAAATTATGGCTCTAAGGAATTAAAGTCTTTCCTTCTTTGACTGTTAATATAGATAAAGATTTGTTAAGGCTTTGTCTTGGAATTAAATAAGTAATTGTGAAGACCGTAAGCTCGGTTTTAAAATAAAATTTATTTGTTTATACTTATTAAATTCGGATAAAAACCTAGGGTTACTGTAAAAGAACCGTTAGATAAATATATTCTTAAAATTTATCAATGGTGTTAATTTCTGTTTACCTATATTATGTTGTTACATTAGTATTAGTAATGTTTATCTTGTTTAAATATTTTATTTTCTTTAATTAAAACAGTTTATACAATACTGTAAGTTCTTATTATAAGACTATACTCAGTCTAGTGCATACTTTAGTATTCTAGTTTTTAAATTCTAATTTGTCTATTCTTTTTAAAGAAATACTTTTATAAAAGAAAGAAAGTAGAGTTGGGTTTGACCCTCCGATTAAACCTACACCGATTTAGAGTTTGTTGGAAAATAATTATTTTTGAAATAGGTAAATTATTAGCTTCATTCTATTTATTGTTTACAATTAAATTTTCATTTGTTTACTGCTCTGTTAATTAGTAAAGGTTCAGGGTTATGTAATGTTTTAAACATTAACTCTGATCTTTGATTATTTCTTTCTTGAAAGTATTTATAACATAATCCTATTCTAGTATATGTAAAAATAATAGTCTAAGCTAAATGATTTAAGGGTGATTGAAACCTTGTTTAGATACTTACTATATCTCCTATAAGTGTTATTGTAACAGTATAATTCTTTACTATAATTCTACTTTAGCACTAGCGTTTCTTTTCTAACATAGATATACTCATAAAAACAATAAACATAACTAACCAGCATATTGTTCTCTTTAATAATAACTTACACAGTATTAAATTACTCTACTGTCTACAAAATGCAGAGCCATATCTATTATATTCAATCTCTTATATTTTTCTTTCATCTAGTGTAAATATTCTATCTATGCTGGAGTACGGCCTGGTGTTTTCCAGGTGTGGAAAAACACAAACTAGAAATTATTTTCTCTTCTAATCCATTACTTTTCAAATTCATTTCTTCAATAAACTACAACGACTACTAAATTATAAAATTTACAAACTGAATATTTAACATTCATATAACAGTCAGACTCATATTTATCTATCTAACACAGTAAAACAAAATAATGTAGAACCTGATTAGGACAGACGACGGTAGCGTTAGGAGGCCGTTCCTCCCTACCAATCTCCTAGAGAGTGCTCAAACAATGATTCCTCAGGACCCCCGGGCCTGTTCCTGGTCTTCTTGACTAAGAACTGGTGGAGAAGAAAACAGTAGACTAGTCCAAAATCTCAGTAACACACTTTACTCTCAGTAGCATGATCTTCAGCCTAAAAGTTGTAACTAGATCAAACAACAGTTATCCCCTCAAACACTTTCCACAATTCCCTTCCATTGAATTTCTCTAAAGTACTTTCATTCAACCTGAATGATCACTTTCCTAGAATGAGTAGCCTCAGCTCTCTTCAATGGGAATTTTTATAAAGATTGCTTAGGTCTTTTGGGTCAATTGTCATTAATTGAGCCACCTGCTCTGATTCCACATTCTTGTGGAATCATGACCCCAAATGTATGGATGTTTCCACCTGCAACAGTTGGAAATGGTTTGAGGATACTGCCACATGTCAGTTTTCTCTCCACCCAGTCTCCTCCACCAATTTGACCAGCAAACACTCTTTTAACAGCTCTCCTAAGCTATAGTATCCTCCTTTATTTATTTATAATTAAAATATTCAGAATTACATTAAATATCCTTGACTCTACTAAGTCATCAATTACAACTTAGCATAAAATTTAACATATTGTCCCCAAATAAAATCTAATAATATAAAATTGTTTTTTGCAAAATTGGGGCATGTGACATACACAACCCCTTAGAGCATAACATCATCCTCGATGTTATTTATTCTTCGTCCTCAGAATTCCCCTAGAACAGAATTGGATATGCATCTCACATATTACTTTCCAATTCCTAGGTGGCTTCTTATGGACTAAGGTTCTTCCATTGCACCTTCACTTGACCAATGGTGTGGTTCCAAAATGTGATCTCCCTCCGCCTGAGGATACAGTCCGGTTCCACCAGAAAATCTCTATCTGGTTCCACTTGTACATCATTCTCGTTAACAACATGAGTAGCATCATGAACATATTTCTTTAATACAGAGATGTGAAAAACATTATGTACTCTTAAATTTGGTGGTAATGCTAACTGATAGGCTACTTGTCCGATCCTGGACAATATTTCAAATGGGCCACAGTAACGAGGTGCTAGTTTTGCACAACTACCCAATATTAGAGAGCTCTTTTTGGGCCTCACCTTGATGAACACATGTTCACCTACTTGAAACTCCTTTGGAGTTCTTTTAAGGTTTACTTGACTTTTCTGTCGATCCTATGCAACTTTCAGATTACCTTGTACCTGCTTTACAATTTATTCCATTTCCTTTAATAGTTCAAGACCTAGTACTAATCTATCCACTAGGTTACTCTAAGAGATAGGAGTATTACATTTCCTTCCATATAAGATTTCGAAAGGACTAAATCTGTCTGACACTTGATAATTATTATTATAAGCAAATTCTACCAGATGCAAATAATCCTCCCATTTACCTGGCTGGTGTTTCACATACATTCTTAGTAAATCTTCCAGTACTTGGTTTACTCTTTTAGTCTATCCATCGGTTTGAGGATGGAATGAAGTATTAAAATTTAGTGTAGTGTTTAATCCTTTAAACAAAGATTTCCAAAAGTTACCTGTGAATTTAGGATCTCTATTTGAGATTATAACTTTCGGTATTCCATGCAGCCGAAAAATTTGCTTTAGAAAGATATTAGCTATGTTTGCAGCTTTATACGTAGTTTTAATAGGTGTAAAGTGGGCTGCTTTACTTAATTTATCGACCACTACCATGATGGAGTCATTTAAATTCTGATTTTTAGGTAGTCCAGTAACAAAATCGAGACTAATTATTTCCTATTTTCAGCTAGGAATGGGCAATGGCTGAAGTAATTCAGCTGGGTGTTGATGTTCAGTTTTCACCTGCTGACATTCAAAACACCTAGCAATATACTCTGCCAATTCAGTCTTCATGTTTGGCCAAAAATATTCTTTTCTTAACATAGTTATAGTATTTTGATAACCTGGATGACCTGAGTATGGAGTTTTATGGATTTCATCTAAAATTAATAACTTCACTTTAGGTACATTAGGTACATACATTCTATCTTTAAACAGTAAAAATTCTTTTGCATTCAAACTGTACCCTTTACTTAAGATTTCTGTTGGATTTTCTTCTGTTTTTAGCTTGTAAGTTTTGGTAAATTTCATCTTGTTCTATCCCGGCTTTAAGTTGTTCATCGAGATACGTTGTGTAAGTGTTGATAACTGTTGTGAAGTTTAGCCTTGCATTCTTACTTAATGCATCAACAACTTTATTTTCTTTACCTTTAATGTGCTGAATTTCGAAATCATACTCACTTAGAAAAGCTAGCCACCTAGCTTGTCTGGCATTTAGATTAGGCTAATCTAACAGATATTTTAATCCTTTATTATCAGTCATTAGAATAAATTTTCTGCCAATTAGGTGATGACGCCACATCTTTAGAGCATGTATAACAACAGCTAATTCCAAATCATAAGTTGCATAATTATTTTCATGAATATTTAATTTCCTAGACTCATAGGCAATAACATGCCCTTCTTGAGTCAGAACACCGCCTAAACCATCATTGCAGGCGTCAATGCACACTACAAATTCTTTATTTGGATCAGTTATTCTTAAATTAGGTGCACTGGTTAATAAAGTTTTTAACTTTTTAAAGCCTTCCTCACATTTCTGGTTCCAATCAAATTTCTTTCCTTTCTTCTACAAAGAAGTTATCGAATTCGCGATTCTTGAAAAACCTTTAATGAACCCCCAGTAATAATCGATAATTCCCATGAAGGATCTAACATCAGTTACTTTCTTTAGGAGCCGACCAATATTTGATCGCCTTTATCTTTTCAGGATCCACCGAAATCCCTTCCTTAGTCACCACATGACCTACGTATTGAATTTTATCTTTGAAGAAATCACATTTACTAAACTTTGCAAATATTTGATGATCTCATAGCTCTTGCAAAACAATTTTTAAATGTTCTTCTTTATTTTTTGAATAGATTGATATGTCATCGATAAACATGACCACAAAATTATCTAGATACTTATGCATAACATTGTTCATTAAACACATAAAAATAGCTGGGGCATTAGTAAGCCTGAATGGCATGACGACAAACTCGTAATGACCATATCAAGTTATAAAAGCTATTTTAAAGATGTCTTCATCTTTAATCCTAACTTGATGATATCCAGACCTTAAATCAATTTTTGAAAACACTGTGGCTCCACGTAGTCGATCAAACAGATAATCTATGTGAGGCAATGGGTATCTATTTTTGATAGTCATCTTATTCAACTGACGGTAATCTATGAAAAGTCACATGGTTCCGTCCTTTTTCTTAACGAAGATGACAGGTGTCCCCCAGGGAGACACACTAGGTCAAATATACTTTTTATCAATAATTTCTTTTAATTGTGACTTTATTTCATTCAGTTCCAATATGTTCATTTGATAAGGGGCCTTTGAGCTGGGTACTACACTAGGTACCAACTCAATGGTAAAATCTAATTCCCTTTTTGGAGGTAATCCAGGAATTTCTTCCGGAAATACATCAAAATATTCTCTTAAAACTAGTATGTCTTCCAATTTTAATTTATCTGTCTTATTTATATTTTTCTCATCAGTTATTGTTACTGCATAAGCTTTACAACCCTTTCTAACAACCCTCTTAAGCTGTAGAGCAAAAATCTGCCTTATGGTGGTTTTTCTAGGGATTCCCTTTACACTTATTGGTTTTCAATCATTATTTATACATGTAAAGGTTTTATCATAATAATTTAAAATCACCCTATGTTGTTCTAACCAATCCATACCGATTAGTAAGTCATAAGAACCCAGAGGTAATACATTAAGCTTTACAACAGTTTCAAATTGATCCATAAATACTGCACATTTCTTTACAAAACAAGTTACCTTCCTTTTAGCACCAGTGGCTAACTGAACCAACCAAGAATTTTCAAATTTTTCAAGAGGTAACTTACATTTTTCTACCATTTTAGGTGAAATATAACTGAGACTAGCTCCTGGATCAATTAAAACAGCTGTAGGGGTTTGGTTGATCGTACCTTCTACTTCCACCATGGAATTTTGATATTCTGCTTGTCGATTCTCCAAGGCTGCATTGATTCTGGGCATAGTCCTCGCTAAATCTCCAACAGTCATTTCCTCCTGTAGGGTATGAATATTACTGGCAGTATTTTTCCGATTAGGACAAACTGAGGCATAATGTGGGCCATTACACTCCCAGCACTTTATAGGTTCTTTGCATTCAAAGTTATTTGTGTAATTACCATGATTATTAGCAGACTCTTTACCCTTTGAATTGTTCTGATTGCTTGGTGAATTATTCTTATTCCCTTGGAAATTCTTGTTAGCAAAATTTCTAGCCTTATTATTTTTAGAATTCCGATTGGGCACAAATTCTTTCTTCTTTTGATCATAATGGTTATTATTCTTCTTGGCCTTCCAATTGGCCATGCTGTCCTTTTTCCGATTCTGTTCATAACAGAAATTAGTTTTCCTTATAGCTTCTTCCAAAGTTTTGGATTATCATACTCAATTCTATTTTTAATATGATAAGGTAGACAACTGAGGAATCGTTGTACCTTTGGTTTTTCATCTACAAGGTATGGCACATACCTAAGCAGACTTAAAAACTTGTTGTTTAGATCTTTCATAGTCATTGATCCTAATTTAAGCTCATAGAATTCTTTTGCTCTCTCTTCATAGTACTGTTCAGACGAAAATTTCTTTTTAAAGTACCTTTTGAAGGTACTCCAATTTACGTTCTTTTCTTTTACTCCCTTCACTCTCTTCAAGTCCTGCCGCCAAATATCAGCCTCCCCTGAGAGATTATAGATAGTCATTCTAGCCTTTAATTGGTTAGAATAGTTATAAATCTGGAAGTACTTCTTCATCCCAGATAACTATGATTTCAGTTCCTCCCCCTTCTCAGTCTCTCCATTGAATGTTGGTGGTTTAATATTTTTAAACTCCCCATAAATTTCCTCATAGGGTTTATATTTTCTCTTTTTAGTATAATGGTTGTCATCACTACTATCACTAGTGGAATGAAGATTACGTTGATCACCAAATACCTCTGAAGATGAGATTTTTTCATTTTTAGTCTGTTTAATCTTTTATATTTATGTTGATGACTGGTATCTTCTGAATTAGCTCTTTTCCCTTTTCCTTCAGTTTGAAATATTTCTATTAGGATCTGATTCAGCTCCTTCTGAACCCTCAGAATCCTTTCATTCTGTCATTTAACAGATTCCATTTCATATTTTAAGTCTTTTACTGTTTGTAACAGTTATGAGGAATTAGTGGTTAGATCTTCTTGTATTGGGTATCTTGGTAAGTTTTCTGGTTCAGTAAATGGACATTCCTCTTCCGCATATTCTTCCAGCCTTTCCATACCTGTTGTTAAACTTCAGAAACAATTTCTCTATTGAATAATATTTAAAAGAAAATACATCAGCAAAATAATTTAAATTCACTATTTCATAAAATCTAGTTGGGCTTCATCAAGGCCTAGTGGTTGAACCTTGTGCTCTGATACCACATGTCAAAACCCCAAATTTTCATAAAAATTAAATATTTTTGATGTAACATAAATTATTTAAAGTCGCAGTTTGTTAACTGCTAGCGGTTGACGGATAAATGAAATAGTTAACAAACTAATGATTAACTTAAACACATAAATTAATACTATTTTAACTTCAATATGTGATGTCAAAAATCTGCATTCGGTTGTTTCCAGCTGTACCGATGATTTCATTTGTCAATTAGGTGAGAAGTTACTTTCTAACCAGGGGATTACTTAGCGATTGCTAAATTACCTGGATTTCTAGATCTTACAGGCGTGACAGGTAAATTTTGAACCAGTAAGAGTTTATTAAGGTGTTAATTCCATATATAATCCTTTTAGCATAAATATACTACTAGAGTAAAAGTTTTCTTAATAGAATTCAAGGGTACTACGAGGTAAAGTATCTTTCTTTAATTGTTTGCAACTATGATAGTATAGAAATGAAACTATGTCTTCTAAGAACAAGCTTATAAACGTACTCTCATCTCTACTTTTAATTGCACTTCCGTAGAGGAAATTTATCAGCTTATTATTATATTATATCTATAAATGGTCACTTGCACAAATGTCTTCAAGTGGTGAATTCTATCTCCAAATTTCTTCATGACATAAGTAATGTGACAAAATTGCAATATCATATTATTTATTTCTAATAACAAGTGATACTAAATTTATTCTTGAATAGTTTTACTATCCTTTACTACCAAGTCTAATCTAATCTTGATTTGATTCATCTTAGAGCTTTGGTTTCTTATGAAGACAATGATCATGTACTTCGAAGATGTTTATCTTACACTTAGTACTGTTGATTACATTCAAAAGTACTAAGTTATTCTAGGGTGTATTTATTACTTGCTTTCATTTACAAAGTTATGATTCATAAACCAGCTCTTTATCCACTAGTGTTTGCATAAACTAGTTCTAATAGCATAGATAGGCATCATTTATGTTTATAAAAAGAAATGTCCAACAACTTTTAATATACTATTGATCTCTTCATAACAAGTTTTATTAAGAAGGAATGTAAGATCCTTATGAAACAAGGGCATCGATGCAAAATATGTTTTGGTTCATTACCATCTAAGATTTCAAGGTTTATAATATAAGGTTTATTAATACTACAAAAACCTCATTCATTAACCTAGCTTGACTTCATAGTTTATCATTGGAATGATACGTTATTGACTTTGTATTTTATAATGTCATTATAGTCGTTGTTTAAATTATTGGCAATAATTGGTTGTCCCAACAATGCAGTGACAACTATATCATTCGACCCATTGTGGATGGAATAATTTGGTGGGCATGTGGAATGTTTACCACCATGCAATGCATAGATTAAAAGCCTCCATCGCAACCCTAACTCCTCATTCTTTGTCAAGGGTTTTGGTCTTTGCTATGTCTGGTTTACTGCAGCCATGAGGGCTAACTTGTGTTCGTCTCCAGCTCCTTTGTCTGTGTGTAAAGGAGTGTTGCCACTCTAGTGTAAGAATGGAGAGATACACAGTTTACATTTGATTTCTCTCTACATGCATTACATTGATGTGCATGTAGTTGTTCTCTATCAGTAATTTATATTGTCAATTTCTTGTATGGCCATTGCCAAGGCTTTAATCCTGCTCCAGTCGTCGGTGTAGTATGCGTTTTGAGCCCGCTGCCTCTATCTTTAGAGAGCACAAGGGTTTCATTGTTTGTTGTGTTGTTTGTCTCCTTTGTGGCTTCATATTTCTTCGCTTCCAGGTAATAATATGTTTTACAATTGTTTGTAAGTTTTTAAGTTACAGTTACAACTATACAACTCAGTTTCTAAATAAGGTTTTGATATTCACTTACAGGTTACAGATCACCCTTATGCTGGGAAGAGCCATCTCCAAGTTTGGATTGACCAATAGACCTACGGGTAAGCCCTGGTTACAATGTGGCAACTCCCTTCTTGGCAATGGTTAGGGGAAATGGTTTTCAGTTGGGAATAAAAATATGAGCTCGATTCCTCCAGTCTTTGGATGTTTGGTCTTCAATTTTTAAATTTAGTTTTTCATTATCACACCCTTGCCTATAGAAGGGTGGCTCCGACATTGATGCCGTGACTTGTATCACCCTTTTCTTGTCTTATAAAAGATACAACAAATGAGGGTTTTAATAACCTCACTATTAGTTTTTGTTTTCAAACCCACGCCACGATGCTCGGTACACTGGCCATGAGCTGGGTGTTGTAAATTTGTTATGTTTTAAGCCTTTCGTCCTAACAGAGTAATACACTTGGTTTTAAAAAGTTTCTTTTTAGCTTTGAGCTATGTCTCGATTATGAAATGGTTTTATAACTTGTAAATTATGGCTCTGAGGAATTAAAGTCTTTCCTTCTTCGACTGTTAATATAGATAAATATTTGTTAAGGCTTTCACTTGTAATTAAATAAGTAACTGTGAAGACTGTAAGCTTAGTTTTAAAATAAAATTTATTTTTTTATACTTATTAAATTCGGATAAAAACCTAGGGTTACTGTAAAAGAACCCTTGGATAAATATATTCTTAAAATTTATCAATTGTGTTAATTTCTGTTTACCTATATTATGTTGTGACATTAGTATTAGTAATGTTTATCGTGTTTAAATATTTTCTTTTCTTTAATTAAAATATTTTATACAATACTGTAAGTTCTTATTATAAGACTGTAATCAGTCTAGTGCATACTTCAGTATTCTAGTTTTTAAATTCTAATTTGTTTATTCTTTTTAAAGAAATACTTTTATAAAAAGAAAGAAAGTAGATTTAGGGTTTGACCCTCAAGTTAAACCTACACCGATTTAGAGTTTGTTGGAAAATAAATATTTTTGAAATAGGCAAATTCTTAGCTTCATTCTATTTACTGTTTACAATTAAATTTTCATTTGTTTCCTGCTCTGTTAATTAGTAAAGATTCAGGGCTATGTAATTTCTTAAACACTAACTCTGATCTTTGATTATTTCTTTCTTGAAAGTATTTATAACATAATCCTATTCTAGTATATGTAAAAATAATAGTTTAAGCTAAATGATTTAAGGGTGGTTGAAACCTTGTTTAGATACTTACTGTATCTCCTATAAGTGTTATTGTAACAATATAATTATGTACTATAATTCTACTTTAGCACTACTACTTCTTTTCTAACATAGATATACTCATAAAAATAGTAAACATAACTAACCAGCATACTGTTCTCTTTAATAATAACTTACACATAGTATTAAATTACTCTATTGTCTACAAAATACAGAGCCATATCTATTATATTCAATCTCTTATCTTTTTCTTTCATCTACTGTAAATATTCTATCTGTGCTGGAGTACGGCTTGGTGTTTTCCAGGTGTGGAAAAAAACAGACTAGAAATTATTTTCTATTCTAACCCATTACTTTTCAAATTCATTTCTTCAATAATATACAAAGACTACTAAATTCTAACATTTACAAACTGGATATTTAACATTCATATAATAGTCAGACTCAGATTTATCTATCTAACACAGTAAAACAAAATAATGTAGAACCTGATTAGGATAGGCGACAATAGCGTTAGGAGGTCATTCCTCCCTACCAATCTCCTGGAGAGCGCTCAAACAATGCTTCCTCAAAACCCCCGAGCCTGTTCCTGGTCTTCTTGACTGAGAACTGGTGGAGAAGCAAATAGTAGACTAGGCCAAAATCTCAGTAACACACTCTACTCTCAGCAGTATGATCTTTGGCCTAAAAGTTGTAACTAGATCAAACAGTAGTTATCCCCTCAAACATTTTCCACAATTCCCTTCTATTGAATTTCTTTGAAGTACATTCATTCAACCTGAATGATCACTTTCCTAGAATGAGCAGCCTCAACTCTCTTCAATGGGAATTTTTATAAAGATTGCCTAGGTCTTTTGGGTTAGTTGTCATTAATTGAGCCACCTGCTCTGATTCCACTTTCTTGGGGAATCATGACCCCAAATGTAGGGAGGTTGCCACCTGCAATAGTTGGAAGTGGTTTGAGGATGCTGCCACATGTCAGTTTGCTCTCCACCCAGTCTCCTCCACCAATTTGACCAGTAAACACTCTTTTAACAGCTCTCCTAAGCTATTGTCTCCTCCTTTATTTAATTATAATTAAAATATTCAAAATTACATTAAATATCCTTGATTGTGCTGAGTCATCAATTACAACTTAGCATAAAATTTAACATATTTTCCTCAAATAAAATCTAATAATATAAAATTATTTTTTGCAAAATTGGGGCATGTGACATACCACCAATTACTATAAATTGATTTTTTTTCATTATAGGCTATGTACAATTGAAATTAAATAACAAAAAATTATCACTTATCATTGTAGTGTCCTTTTTTTTCAAAGAAAAAAATATCATTTCTATTTAGAAATTCAATGAAAATTACATTTATCATGTGCATATTGTTCATACATAATGGAAATTTAATTCTAGTTGTGGTTACATTTCCCCCCTTTCTTCTTTTTAACCTCACCCCCTCCCCAATTGGGGAATATATGGTGGGTAAATGTATATCAATTAGGGTGCTTGTATATGTAATAGAGGTTAAAATAATAAAAGGACCATATATTCAATGATTGAGAATACACACACACACACACACACACACACACACACACACACACACACACACACAGAGAGATCAATATAGTCATTATGAACATATGAACATGTGATTTAGGATCTATGATTGAATTGGGGTATTTGGAAAATATTCTCATTTTATTTGAGGATTTATTGTCTAACTCATCTTTGTTATCTATCTTGGAGTTTTTCTCCACACTCACATCTTTGTGTAATCTAGTTATGACACTCTTTTATGTATTTAGTATGCAACATTCAATATCAAATGCTTACATTCCTTGGGTGGCTCTATCAAAATGATTTTCCTTTCCATTTTCACTATAAATTTTATTTTGGGACATTTTAGACAACTAAATTTTCAACAAATTAATCAACCATAGTGAAGTAAATGTGGTAAACAATTTAAAATCTGGTTCACTATAATTCCATAGTTATAGTTTGTAGAAGTTAGGAACTTTTGTTACACTTTTACCTAATCTCAAATAGGTGTTTGGGGTGCCCACATGTGTGTGTGTGTGTGTGTGTGTGTGTGTGGTAACACCTAGTCACACATTAGATAGAATATTCATCATGTGAAATGGGAAGAATTTGGAAACTCTTCTTAAATAATTGGATTATGGATAAATAAATGGAATCTAGTACATCATTTAAGAGGAATGGAGAAAAGAAAAAGAGGAGATCAATAAGAGGGGTGTTGAAATATCAAATATATGAGGCCTTAATGAACCACTCATTAAGGAGGTTCTAAATTGAACCAAGAAAAGAATAGAAAATGAAAGTGGGAAAATGATGAGTACAAAGAAGAATTGAAAACAAGGATGAAGAAATCAAAAGGATGCATAAGCATAATCAATACCTTTTTAACGATGTTAAGAATGTGAAATTGTTTTATAAGACTCTGAATAAGAGAACAAGGATAGATATATTACTAGAAAAAGTTGAAGATCTACCAACATACTTGAAGAAATTTTTTTAATAAGGTTGAAGAACCCTTAAATATATATGAGATAAAACCACTAATGCAAGCTAGAATCAAAGGGCATTGTATGAACTTGATGGATAGAATCACATTGAAGCTTCAAAATGATAAGCATGATACAGTTCAAGAAGGTCATGCCTAAAAATACTTGAATAAGTTGAGCACCATATTGAGGATGTACATGTCAAATATGATGATATTATCTCGAAGGAAAGAGTAATAAAATACTACGACCAAATAATAGAGGTTTTCAATGTATTAGAAAATTAGACTAGTGGCATTGTATTGACATATTCATTACCAAGAAATGAAAGAAGATCAACGACAACATTACCAAGAAATAAAATTTAATAATCAACAATTTTCATGGAATAAGACATCACATAACTATTATTTGACATGATATTATCATACATAAAAAAACTACAACTAATTGGAGAAGCTACAATAATACCACATAGAATCAAAGGAAGAAAAATCATACAACCACTAGCTTTCAAGGATCAAGTCCAAAAAGAATTGAATTTGGATTAATGGATCATATCTTTGTGGTATTGACATGCTTGAAAATAAGCATATAATTGTGGAAAAATTGCTCATACACAAATATTTGCTTAGGCTATCATAGTGAAACAATAAGTGTCTAATATCTAATCTTAAATCTATGTTTCTAAATATGAATGGACTTCAAAATGGACTCCTTGTTTTAAATGAAATGTCTACATTCCTATTTTGATTACATTATTTAGTTGTATGTATGTATAAATTTGAATGTCTTTAAAGTTTTATGGATTTGAATTTTATTGAGATTATTTAATTTGGATAGCATCCTTTATTTGTGAGTTGTGTAATCCTTTGGATGAGACATTATACATTCTAATGCTTCCTTGTAAGAAATCAAGTTCTAGATAAGACCATATATTTTCTCTCTAGAATGGGAACAATAATACCCACAAGATTAAAAAATTCATTTTCATTAACTAAGTTCTTGAGAGGTAATTGACAATACCAAGTCACGAAAACCCGTGAACTTAGATTAAGAACAATTACAAAACGGACTAGGACAAAATAGAAATGAACAAAAAAATTGAAAGTAAATAGATACCGACCTTTGCTAGAAGACTGCTACTCCTTGTATATTGGAAAGAAGAATGCACACAAGGCTCAAATACTTCCTTCAAGTTACCTAGTAATTGAGAAGGCAATTGCATGAAATCCCAAGAAGTGAACATGGGTAAATAACAATTGCAACATTATTGAGGACTAATGACCTAGAACTTTGTTAGAATGAGGGATGATTTTAAGGAACCATACTTATTTAAAAGTGTATAAATGTTGGCAAATATTACCAATTCTTAAAACGCCAACTATAAAATGATTGGCGATATTTTTCAAAAAATATTTTAATTTCCAAGGATTTTATATCATTTATATAATCATTTGTCCATTTTTAGGGTTAAAAACTTTTATCCATCAAAATTGGGCGAAACAGGGCTTCAAAAAATGCAAAATGGTGAATATTTTTTGGGAAAAAAACATGGAAAAATAGCCCACTGGGCTAAATTTCACCCCTAAAATTATCCGTGGTTAGAATTGTAAATTGTACTTGTAGTTGAAGGACAAGTTCCACTATAAATAAGACTACCTTCATTCATGACTTATCCCCAAATACAACATAAAAAGTACATATTAAAATAAAAAATTTACTTAAATGTTTATTGGGTTCTTTTTATAACTTCATGAGATAAAAAAACCCTAACTATGTCAAATACACTCACATACAATGATAATGCAACTACATAAACACCAAAATGACAATAAATCCTCATATATGTGCTATTAACATCAAAAGAAACTTATTACATACAACTTCCTTACACATAGAAGACAAGGAAACTAAATGTGGTCGCTCCTTTGACTTCCTTATGCACACGCAACTCTCTAGTAATTAAACGGGTTTACAAATCATAATAGAAGCCATGCTCCTCAATAATCCCCAAACCCCTACTATATAATGCATGATGAAGGCGGTTAATAAATGATACGTTAATTCCATTTACATAACAAAAAAACCCCACTTTTTCCATTAATACCCATATCCTCACTAACTAATAAGTGACCATAAATTGTATTGACATGCAACTAAGGCTTAACAACCCCACCACTATGTGTTGACTTTTTCTTTGGTTAACCAAGGAAAATAGGTACCAACTTGAGTCTAAGTCACAATGGTTATGAGTCCATGCAAAAGAACCTACTCCTCTCTTCTCCTCTCCTTTGGCTCTAACTTCAAGATGACTTGTACTTGTATGGCAATCACTATCAAGATCATCGAACCATATCACAACCAAGTGCTAGCCTACTACTAACAATTGCTTGTCGTTATCATCACTTTACTACAAACAATTACTAGTCGTTGTCATCACTTTACTACAAACAATTACTAGTCGTTATCATCACCATGTATCCACTGATAGCAATCTATAAGATAGTGTAACTATTAAGGTGATGAAACCTAATAACTATGCATAATGGAAATCATGTTGAAATTAATCAACAAAATGTCAGTCTTGAAACAAAGCTATCATTAGCCAATACATAATAGTGGTTGTTGTTGCTGGTTCATTGTTTTCCTTCCAAAAACAACCAATGAACCTAGACAACAATCATTACTCTCCAACCATCTAATTAATTTTAGCTTTGAAGCAATGTAGCATATACATTAAAATTAAAATGATGATGAATCGTGTCACCAAAAAGATCACCTTAACAAAACCCATCTCAAACATAATACAAACACCACTTGCACTGCATGATTGAAATCTATATTTAAACACGATAAAACCATAACCATAATGTAAATCTATATTTAAACACGATAAAACCACAACCATAATGTAGTCATTCAGCGATAAAAAAAAATAATTTAGAAAGAGTCTCCCATGACACGTATTATTTGCAGAACTAGGTAGATCCAATTTAGACACGTATTATAATTTAGAAATATTCTTGACATCGGGCTTTTTATACAACAGTCAGGTAGATCCAAGATCCTCATTCAATATCCTCGACAAGTTAATGCTTGCAGTTTTTTAACCATGATGCTCCGGAAGACCAGAAATATACATCAGCCAAAAAAACATGCGCTAATCAGTGAACACCATATCTTTAATTCCCAAAGCAGATTTGAAATATTATAATCTTCAGTACATCGGAGTGTTACACACCATCCCAACAATAATCTCATCCACCTGTCTATCCACAAAAGAAATGGATAATAAATGTAGTAATATATTTTTATAGTATAATCATTTAATATTTAATTTTTGATGGGTGAACATTGATAAACTACAAGTGAAGTGTTATCCAGAGTCAATTATCTATGTTTTGACAAATATTTTTTAGATATATTTTTATAATTGTTTATTTCAAACTTGAAACATTTGACAATTTATTTCTCTCATCTTCCTGTTATTTAAGAAAATGACCTTTCCTATCCTTCTCACATTGTAAAATATAAATACTTATCAATATAACTAATAAATAACCAACATTCATAATAGGAATTTGCTACAACATTATTACTTTTAAAACCCATTAAGGTGTCCATTCAGATATTGTAAACCAATTAATGACTCTAAAAATTTAATGTTTGATCGCTTATTAGCCCTAACACTTAAAAAAAACCCATCTAATTAAATGGGTAAGGGCCATTCTAAAATAAATTCATTCAAATAGTTTCGTTAGTTCCTTGAAAAACATATTCTTGGTCATGATGATGATGGTTAACATCCATCGAGACCAAACTTTGGTCTATAGGACCTAAAGCAACCAATTAATTAGTTTGTTTTTAAAATTGTATTCCTATGCTCAAAGAGCTTGGTGAGAAGCATCCGAAGCTCACTATAATTTTGACAAGCTAAAAGGCTAGGAAGGTCGGCAGGGCATTCTAAGCGAAACTGATTTCCATCTTCAATGTTCCTATTCTCACAGAGATGGCAGATCCTTTCCACCCATGGTGTTTTAGGAACTCTCCAACTACCTGTTTCACTATGGAACTCATACAATCAACTCCTTTGAAATAAATCATATACAAGCAATTGAACTCATACAATAAGTAAACCTATAGTAAACAGGGAAAGAGTTAATAATCTCCTAAGCCACTAACTAAGGTTATTTTATCTCTTTGTACTGTAACAGTTTTTGTGGGTTGGGTTCTGCTTATAGGTTGAAGTAGTAATCTAGCACTATTTCTACTTAGAATCAAAACTGATAATTATATATACATGATACTTAAAAAAAAATTACATATACATGACTTTTATAAATGTTCAAAATTTCAGTAATAAACAACATGACCTAATATAACAATAATTTATTTTTTTATCAAGCTGTAATCCACTCTTCTAGAAATCTAATTATGCTGCAATACTTTTTCTTTATATCGATTTATCATAAACTAAACTTAGGTACTTTTTTAAGCATCTCGACGAGTGGGTGTAAAATGAGATGAACCTCTTTAGCAAAATTCTCTATTTATTGGAGTAGGAACAAAGCTTCATAACAGTTCATTTTTTCTAATTACGAGAGTCTATCTTCAGCATATAACTTTTAGCAGTGTATTTATTTATTACTATCGTTTCATGGATCTCAACCCTTGGATTGTCTATTGGACTAAATCAAGCTGTCCACATGCTGGCATGCCCGCAGCAATAATAATCAATTCACTCATGCAGAGTGCATATTCAACACCGTCATCTTCTCTGAAACGATACCTGTAAAATATTCAATAGAATTTGATTTCTGGTCACTTCTTGCAAGCTAGCACTGCACACATAAATCCTTCAGTCACTTGTCAGTTGAAATATCCTTTAGCGACACTTACCCTGCTATACTCTTTATTGTACAATATGAATTTCTAAAAGCTAATATTCATTGAAGACAACTGCATTGAAGATAAGCATCCATCCAACGGTGGAAGAGCCATTTAAAAAATAGTGCCAAAACCTCTTACAATTATTGTACGTAAAAAGCACTATATTCAGCAAAAAGGATAGTTATCCTTTATACGAGATTGAAACTCTTACAAAACAGTAACAATGAACATGGAATATCATAATAGCAGGTAATCGTTCACAGGATAGAATAAAATAAGTTTTAACAATAAACATGGAATATAATAATAGGAGGTAATTGTTCACAGCATAGAATAAAATAAGTTTTCATATTTTTTTAAATTATTATTTTTCTTAAACCATTTTCATTGTTCTTCTTGATGCTTCGAGACAAGTTACAATTTCTACCGTATGGCTAGTTCAATATCCTAGAAATCCTAAAGAGTGTGCCTCCTTAGCAAGCACATCTAGGGTTTGCTAAAATATGACATACTACGATTTATTGTGAATAGAATAGTCCAATTTACCATGGTATTTTCCATTTGCTTTGAAATAGGTTTTGGAATACCTTGTAATAAGGTTTTTATTATTAGGTTATGCTTGTGGTCATCATTAAAGCTCTATTATTAATAAAGTTATATGTTTTTTTTTAGTAATATCTAACTTTACTCACATTCACACTTTCCCTACTAGGATTCAAATCTCCAAATACATGGGTTTGTTGTGATATGGCCATAAAGGTAGGTGTACCCTTGAGTGCGGCCCAACGGAGACTTGACCCTTGCTAAATAAAATGCCATTGTAGCCTCAACAAATCCTCTTGATTGGTGCTTCTCTGAGTACCCTAATGTTTGTTAGATTGATCTTAAAGCTTTTGTACTTTGGATTTTGCAATGGATCTCATAGGTGTAATGTCCCCAAATATCGTTTTTTCATTTTATTTTACTATGCTATTAAAAATTGCCTTTATAATTAACTTGCGGAAACTTATGCCGTACACTTCATGTACCATTGTCTACTCGTAAGTTGTTCTTAAGTTCTGTCATTTACTTTGAGTCATTATTATTAGCGCTTTTTAATTAAGATGTCATGATTTTGTTTATTAACTATTCTCATGTTTATTCATTATGGTTGATGTACTAATTATTTGGATGAATGCCTCTATTACTTATGCACATGATTTTTCACTTAACTTTGTTTGTGGAAACAAAGTGGGTGGAGTGGTGGGACTCATTCTCCCATGATGGTCTGAGAGGTAAAGTATTCACTTGATTTGCAGGATTACTTAGTTCTTCGAACTAAGGCACCACTTTTATCCTGTACGTAGATTGTACTTAATGACGGAGATTTAAAGAGTGCTAAACAAATTGATTAATAGCATACCTATTGTTCGTTATTATTTGTCATTTAGGACTTAGATTATAGCGAGGTGAAATTACTTCTTTCATTATTGTCTTAACATAGTTAAAATCGCCTATATCGTGCATTTAGTCCATTATGTGATCATACTTCGGTTATTTCCATGATAAGTATTAACATGTCTTTTGATTTTGTTTGCAAGTTATATATTTGATTATTGATCAGACTTTGATCTTAATATAGGTAAATATAATACCATGACATACTTCGTATGCCATGGTTCTTATGCTTGAGACTTGTGACAAAGAGGAGACAAGTCCTAAACTTTAAACCTACGGTTTACATGTTATTTAAAACCCCAAACCTTATGACTTGACTATGGACTAGTGCATACCATGTTTTAACAAACATTGTATTAATATGAGGACTGTGCTAGTGTAGGGTGGCGAACAATACAACATATGGTTACACCATATGTTAAATGGGTTTAAGCTTTTGCATGGTGAATGAAGCCCACGATAATGCAATGAAGATTGAACTATGGAGGAGTGGGTTTGGCATTTTGATAGTGGTGACCAGCTGGTGCATTTACTGTTCTTGGTAATCATGGCATCCCCATGCTTAGGGATTGGATCACGATTCAATTTGGTCATTTTGTTAGGGTCTGTGGAGAATTGGGGTCTCGGCTCTATGCTCCGAAGGAGATTGCGCCCTGGTGATGAAGGTAAGCATCATCTGGTTTCATGACTACATTTTATGTTTGGTTTCGTGGCTCCTTTGTAGTTATACTTCTCAACCCTGTCATGTTTGGTTGTGGTTGCAAATTACAGGGTAACGAAGGTGGGGTGGCTTCATACTTCATTGTATACTCCAATGTGTTGCAAATGTGGCCAGGGTAAGCCTGCTGTAAACAAGCGAAGCTTGTCACTTTTCGGCTTGGGGTAGAATTGGGTTATCGTTTCTAAAGGGGGTTTTACTGTGGGAACTCAAATCGTCTTCGGCCCTGTGTAATAGACTTGGTTTTTTAATGTATGGCATTTTCGATTTGGCTGTGGAGTAAAACTAGCGCTCTCACTCGCTCTGTGTATTTCATTTTAGATATGTAAATCATTATTTTGGTTTTGGGCTTTATAGCCATGGGCTGCACCATTGCTTGCAATGGTGCCATATCCCATTGGCACACCTGTATAAACCTCGTCCTTGGCATTTAATGGTGACTGCGTAAATACTTTAGTATACTTTGTTTCAAATAGATATATGTATCGTTTTTATATGATGGTAATGGTTAATCTTGATATGTTGTGCATATGATTTCCTTCTGCGTTTTTACTAAAGCAATGTACTTAATTAGAGCGGGAGTTTGTAAGAGGCATTCACCTAATCGGATGCTCTGTGTATAAATTGAGATTATTTATTGCTTAGTTGTGATTACTGGGCAGTGCATGGGTAAAGCCATGCCATGTATGGATTTGGCACTTCCCAGGGTTGATGTGCCAGCTTGAATGGTTAAGTTTCTTACTGATTCATTTTATTATTATGTATGTGGAACATATGGGAAGCCATGGAGAAGATCCACGACTGCTAACGTTACTATAGGTTTCATTCTTAAGGGTCTCTGTAATTACTAAAGTTATGGCTGAAGCCGTGTTAAAGCTTAGGTGCCAGTGCTAAGGTCTTGCAACCATGCTATGGCAAAAAGTATTTGTGATAATAGCATTTTAATGTATTTATTATAAGCTTTGTGGTTGTTATAAAATTTCCTGCATACATTAGTATAGCATGGCCTATGGTAAATGTAGAACGATCTACGGGATTTGAAATCCTTGTCGTTGCCTATGTAAAAACTATGAACAGTTAGATATTATGACGATGGTTTTTAATAAAAGAGTGATTACCATTTATTACAAAAATGTAAGTCTGATAATATTATTAAGAACAATGATTAATATTGGATAGTATTTTTCATTAATTCAAGGAAATTTTTTGAAGAAGGAAGCCATGGACTTTGAACATGGATACATTTCTCTGGAAGACGACAGGGAAGCAAGAGTTTCCAGAGTGAGCGGTACGCTCGTTGATGGGGAGGTGGAATGCTTGGGTTCAATTCTGGCGAACAACAAGGGTTGTCTCTGCTACATATTCTACAAAAATAATGTCGAAGGAGGTCAGCTTGATGTGGCTAGCCATCGCTTCAGCGATGGCCCTAATTTGCATTGCAACTGTAACGTCAAGTTGACAGGTGTTGCGATTCTAGATCTGGTGAAGGAAAGGGTTACTGCCTCTATAGCTATGGACATATTCGATGAAGAATCGTGGGTTCAGGCCCAACAACCTCACTGTGGCCTTCTAGGGTCAAGGCTATGACAGAAACTTCCAGTGATCTTGCCCTTTCAGATTTAGTCTCCCCAACAGTTCCAACACTCTCCAAACATGCCAAGGCCTCCTTGTTTCCTCTTGACCCCAAACCCTTTTTTATTTTCGTAAGGCCTCTTAAGGTGGTCTCTTTCTGTTTGCAATTCACCCTTCAATTCTATTTTTCATAGTCGAAATCTTTGTTCCAACAGGTAGAAGGAACCCCTTCATGTCTGTAGGGGCTTATCTTACTGGCTGGAAACTCTCAGACCACCAGAAACTCCTCAACTTTGGGATCTCAAAGGATGCATGCATCTCCCTGGTGGCCTATCTTCGAGGAGGAAATAAGAGGCCCTCTACTTCTCAGCCTAAGTCCTTCAACGATGCAATGCGAGAGGGGATCTCTACCACTCAAATTCCGATCCAGATCCCTCACTCAGTCTACATTGTAGATAAATCAGAGGAGTTTCCCACATTGGAGATATTGCAACTAGACATCCTCAAGAACCTTATCCTGCACAAGGAAAAAACCCTCATCTGCAGATTCAATGGAATGTGGCCAAAAACCAAAGACCTCCTTGAATGGATAGACTCTAACTCGCCCAAGGACTATCAGGTATCACTCTGTGCTAAAGGTTTGTTCTTAGTGACTTTTCCTTCTCAAGAAGATATTCTTTCAGTTTTAAGTAAAGGGCCTTGGTTTTGGGGTTTTGCTGGGATTTTTTTAACCCCCTGGTTTCCTAAGTTTGACCCTTTAACAATGGTAGTAACGAAGGTGCCCATCTAGGTACGTCTTCCAAACTTACCTTTGCACTACTGGATTCAATCAATCTTTGAAGGGATAGGAAATGCTCCAGGTTGCTTCTTGTCATCCGATGAATCTTGCTTTTCTCGGGGTCTTTTCACCTATGCTCGCATCTGCGCCACCATTGATATCAGTTCAGGGATCCCTGATAAGATCAACCTGAAATTAGGCACATCCATTTGGATTCAAGCCTTGGGTTATGAAAATGCAACCTTTAGGTGCAAAATCTGTTGTCAAACAGGACACCTTCTCAATGCTTGAACACAACGGAAGACCCAGCTGCACCGTACCACGAAAGCTCACAGAGCCAAAAGTTGGAAACCAAGATGCAATCACATGAAGAAAACTAGCAAGATGACCATCTTGACGAAGACACACCCCTAGCAGAACAAGTTCAGAGATCCACTCCATCTCCACTTGAGGTGCATATGCCTCTTCAAGAAGATGAAAGCATGAAAAATGGCCCTCCTCAAGGGCACAAAACACCATGAATCTTCCTCTTCAGAATCTGACAAGGAACCCCTCCACGATTCTATTGCTGCTTTGCAAATGGTCGTAGTGTCCTCAACTTCAGGGGAATGGATTCAAGTCAAGAAAAAACCAGGAAAGAAAGGAAAGACCTGAGAATCAACCCACTCAAGGTTGATTTTCTTCACTGTCATCTCTAAGTTTCTTCTCTCTTCTCAACTTATATTTGCAATGATCCTACTCTGGATCTGGCTTTGTTGTCTCGCTGGGATTTTCAGCTTAGCAATCTGAAACTTTTTTCTGGCTGCTAGCCTCTCTCCCCACTTCCCCCTCCCTTCTGGTAGGAAGCAAAAAATGGATTGTATCATTATTTTATTTTAATTCAAGGCTCTAACTTACAAAAAAAATATTAATAAGAACGATGGCATGGTGTTGTATTTTGACTTACTGTGTATGTGTTTTATAATGTGGATTTATTTATGCCTAAGACTTGTATTTATAGCCCACTCGGGTCGATATCGTGACCTCTGTGTAAAATTAAGGGTTTCCATTTTTTACTTGGTTAATGTTATGGAATGGCTATTCATAGAGTTATATGGGTCTTTTGAATGGTTTAAGATTATGAAATGGATGACTGTCATATTAGGATTGTGGATTATACAATGAGTTAAGCAAATGAATGATACTTGTTTAAGAGATTTAGTCTGTGTTTTTTATATATGTGAACATAGTGTCGATATTGGACCACATGGATGGTTGCGACACCTCATCTATTTATTCAATTATGATGATGTTTATTTTAATGGAAATGTTTTAAATATAAGTTTGTATTTAATGAGGGAGACCTTGGAAGGTCTTGAATGGCTTAATTTTAACTTTGATTTAATGTAGAACATTTAATTTGTTCTTTATATTATACTTAGTGTATTTAGTATCTTAGCTTATAGGCTATTTATTTAATTGTTTGTATATATGCACTTATATATATATTTAATCTCTTACTCCTCAACTAGTTTTTTTATTTATTAAAACTAAAACCAAGCCTCTGCTCACAAATGAAAATATGTTAGTAGAGTAAATAAATCCTAGAGAACGATTATAAGATTTATGGGAAAAAAACCTAGTTTATGCTTGACTGAGTAAATAAATACAGGAATTAAAAACTAGGGTACATAACCCTTGCTAAACATTTATAAATAAATAAAACCTGTAGAAGTAAATTGATGAATAAACCCTAGGTAAATATGATTTAGGAAAACAACTTACAACTTAGGGTTAGTAGTAAAACACACATAGAATCTAACCAGCAAATTAATCACATAGGGTTAGGAAATGCATTATAATCATTTACCTAGCATATCCAGTATTAAATCTAGAAAACTAAAATAGACAAACTAGGGCTGCATACGTGAAATTTGAAGCTCTATTAATGTCTAAACCTGCACACTCAAATAACCAGTATTAACAATTCAATGCAATTATGACCTCTTTTTTGATGACCAAATCACTTGGGAACTACCACGTTCCACCGAACCATGACCCGAAATCGTTCCTAGTTTAAATATGAATCCCCTCGAGCTAGACTCCAACATGCAAGTATCTTAGAGCTCCTAAGGTAGGGTTTCCTAACTAGTGTATTAGATCTCGATTAGTTCTCCTTTTTCCTTCCAAGAAAATGTTTCTTCAAGAATTTACTTGAGAGCAAAATAGGTAGATAAAAAATGACTCCTCTAATGATAGATCAGAACCCCTAAGCTTTTCCTTGGCTTGAGTCTTTATAGACAGACTTTTTAGTCAAAGGGACACTTAAATCAAGAAACCTTGGTTTCTTGATTTAACCCTTTTCAATTACTTTGGGTAATTATTAATATTTTAACTTAGGAACTTTCTACTNTTTAATCCTTTATACATACCATGTATAAAGTACATAATAATATAACACTTTGTTAACATTTGTCTTTGGGCATCATATACCATGATCCCTTAGACTTAACGACACTTCTTCATTAAGGTCAAGTAGGTAGATGGTTTAGGTCTACTAGGCTAGGCAACTGTAAACAGCCTTGCATGTTCGAATTCCCTTGTATAATGTGGTAGATCTTCAGTACTTTGAAGAGATTACAGAAATTCAAAATTTCATTTAATCACTTATAAATAAGTATGATGAGATCAATATTTTTCTCAAGTCATTTTCACTCAGAAGTTATTAAATTCTTTTTAGTAACCCCTAGCACTTACCAAAGCCCATACTCAATGCCTTAACAAGGAGTTACAATTCAGTGCAATTCCAGAGCTCTTCTCTCAACACTAATGCTAGGATGTACTTGTATGATACACCTAGGGATACAATGGCCAAGGATACAATGCTCCAGAGCTTATGCTCAACATCAACATGGAAGGCTCCAGGGCTTATGCCTAACACTTCCAAAACTTATCTTTTCATGTGTTCCAGAGCTTCTCGTTGTGTTCTCGCTCAACACAACATTAATCACTCAGGTGCTCCAGAGCTCCTCGCTCAACACCAAACATTATTCGCCCATGTTCTCCAGAGCTCCTTGCTCAACACAAATCATTACTCACCCGTGTGTTCCAAAGCTCCTTGCTCGACACAAAAAATCTCATCAATCATGTGCTTAAGGGCCCGTGCCCAACACAAAACATCTCATCCATGATGTCCTTCAGGGTCCACACCAAACACAAAACAAACAGCATATATATATATATATCATCAATAATTGGCTTATGCCCAATATTTAAAACACATCATCATGTTCATATGTAGTGGGGTCTTCGACCCAATATAAAAGAAAATAAAACATCAAGATAATCATCATAATCAATAGGCACATGCCTATTAGTGTTAGGTCCAAAATTTGGGATATTACAATAAGGTAATACAAATAGGAAATGGAAGGATGAAGACCAAAGGGGACCTTGTAATGGTCTTATTCATAATTACTCATAACTGAATAATGTGTTGAACCATTGGGATAGGGATTGAATAACTTTTACAAGGATGTGGTTATTGAAAGAATACTATTAGATAAAGTGTCTCAAACTAAATGTTATGATCCTAATTTAATCCAAATAGAAAAAAATAGAATTGAGAAGTAATTCCACACTTGATAATGATAAAAAGTGAATGAATAACAATGTCACTTTGAGGGGGAAACCTCTTTTACATCTATGTTTACAAATAAATCTTAAGTGTTATAGATGCAAG
Organism: Pseudotsuga menziesii; assembly: GCA_001517045.1. Classification (NCBI taxonomy): domain Eukaryota; kingdom Viridiplantae; phylum Streptophyta; class Pinopsida; order Pinales; family Pinaceae; genus Pseudotsuga; species Pseudotsuga menziesii. Next base: position 65,471 of record LPNX010605556.1, read on the forward strand.
TGATACACCATACAAGTTTTCATTTCTCAAAGAGGGCACAAACAACATGTTCTATTTATTTTAGTATAAATCTCTCATGGGAGGTCTAAATAGCATGGGATAAGTAATATCTTGAAGTTGTTAGGAAATATGAAGTGCAAGTTGTATAATTGGTGAATATGTAGCACATTCATGATCTACTTGCAAAGCAAACCCTAAATTGGGGCTTTACAAGCGAGTGTGTCAACTTAAAATTAGCACAACTTTTAATTGGAGGATTAGTTTGTGGTGACCCAAAAGGGGTTACAAAGAGGATTAAAATTTGTGTATATATAGGTATTCATGTTGGTACCGTTTGAGGATAGGTTCTTGAAAATTGAGCATTAACATGGGGATAAGACAAGACTATCTTTGTGAGTGCAACAAAAGTGAAAGAACATCTTAAAATAACTTATGCAATTCCTTATTAGTTGAAATAATCAATCAAAAGGAATACACAACTTAGAAGGATGGGTTCTTCATAATAATCATTTGCAAATAATCAACATTGAGGGAAACACTTGTTTGAAGGGGCGAGACAAGTTAAACTCCAATATATCTATCCATTATATTGTTATTGCTGCATTATTTATAGGTTCATTATTGTTATTTTATCAATTGTCTTATACACACACACACACACACACACACAAAGGATATCTAGTTTCAGGGTTCATCACACATTATTTATAAAGATAAGGTGTAAATGAGGTTGCCCCTCCAAGTGCCATTGATATTCATTTACCTTTTATCAATCCCATTGCATGTCATTACTTATTATTTTCTATTATTATTCCATTTGGGTTAACTATTATCCCAAGACAACAATGAAGGCATTCAAAAATAAATGACACTTCTTTAACAACCATAAAATTATAGGACAAGAAAGTAAACATAGCAAGTAGTAACTTTATTATACATAGCTACTTGGTTTCAACAATGTTTGAGAAATCAACCCTTAGCCATATATATTTAAAAATAAACGTTGAGGGATCAACAAGGCCGCTACAATCAATTTCATCCCCAGTTGTATCTTTTTCAGGATGCAATCCATAAATGAAATAAAACAAGGACTAATTCTCTAGGATATTTCACTGTAGTCTTAAGATACAAGTTAAATATATAGAAAGGATAAAAGGAGATTAGGACATTGTTGAAGCAATAATAGATAATAATAAAAAAGACATTTATGCAAAAGGATCCAACCCTTTCTTCATCCATTACTTATGTATAAATAACACTTGAGGTAACTTATCCCATTGGTAAAGATAGTTTCATGCATTGATTTTCATTCAACCACTTCATTAAGAAAATTAATCTTATTGTATTTAACCCATCCCCTTTGTGCTTCCTAAGGAACTTAGGGCATGTTGCAATTTTTCATATTAATAGTTAGTAACCTCAACTTAGGCTAGTGATTACAAGGGGAATGTATGGCATTCATTATCAGCTTTCTCCATATTTAATTCCTCATAAAATAATTGAGGTGATTACACTTGTTGTAATTTCACAAATGTGTTAAGCTTGAACAACATCCTGCAACAAATGGAAAATAATATACAACACAAATATATTCAATATAAACAATAAATTCAAGATAATATAACAACCATAGCAAAGGAGCACACACAACAACAACAAATTTCTCACTAGGGGAAAATGATTATTTGCCTCATTCTTCTATTTTCTTTTGTAAATAATGTACATACATAGAAACAATGATAGTCCTAAAATCAAGAATATAATTGGGAAACAACTTTGCTTCTAAAACACAAGATTGAAATTCAATTATTTATTTACACATTCCATATACAAATGGAAACTGTTAATTACAAAGACAATGTAATTGACAATATTCTAACAGTATCCCACTTGTAGTTACATGAACCAAGGTTGAAATCATACTTTGCCACTACATAATAAAATTTTATTACATCCACTGTCTTCATTAAATAACATGTCACATTATTATGACTCCTAACCTAGAGTATGGTTATCTCACTGGGCTCCACCACATATTTAATGTAGTGGAATTTCACCTTGATATTTTTGTTGATTAAACAAGTTGGGATTATTTACCAAAGAAATTGCACTTAGATTGTCACAAAAAATAGGCATGGGCCAATGCTCAAGTCCAATATCTTTGCAAATTGCTTCAACGAAACAAATTCTTGACATATTTTGACACAACAGTATACTCAAGTACAAAATGGAAATCACTTGTTTCCTCTTACTCTTCCAACTCATAAATATTTCAAACACCATAAATATATATGCACTAGTGGACTTTCCATTATCCACATTACCTTCTTAGTCTACATTAACAAACCCATGCATCTAAAGGTTCTTGCTTCCATCTCCTTGATAGCAAATAACATAGTTATTATTTCCCTATCAGTACTTAAATATTCTCTTAATAGTTGTCCAAATTTGATATCTCCTTGTATTTTCTGTGTACACCTACATACAAATCCTAGTACATATATGATATCTATCCTTGTGAATACCATTACATACATAAGGCTACAAACTACACTATAATATGAAACATTTTCCATCTCTTTCTTTTATTTTCTCCTCGAACTCATGTGAGTTGACAAACTCACTCCCACTTCATATTAAGTGCAAGTTAGTTTACATGTATAACTCAATTATTTTTTCCACATACTTTCTTTGGTTAATATAAAACATCATGTTTTATTAGTCTCCCTTCACCTCGATTCCTAAGAAATAGAGAAACACACCTATGTTCTTCAATTCAAACTCACATGAGCATTAGTCTCCTTAACTAGCTACTTTCTATCACTAATCAAAATAATATCATCAACATATAAGACCAGAATAATTAAGTTATTAATATATATATTGAAGCAAACACAAGGGTCTATTTTACTTGTTATTAATCTTTGAATCTCCCATTACACATTTATCAAAGCATTTGTACCATTGTCTTGGTAACAGCTTCATACATGCCATTCTCTTCAACTATTAACACACCATGCCTTCTCTCGCTTTTACCACAATTCATTATTGTTTCTTCATGAAGATTTATTCTTTAATATCACCATGAAAAAATTTTGTTTTCATGTCCATTTTCTCCACTTACAAATCATAATAAACTACTAATACCAACACAAACCTATAAGACACCATCTTGGCCACTAGATAGGTCTCTAATAATTAACACCCTCTACTTGAGAGTATCCCATTGCTACTAAACCCATATATGGAACCATTTTCATTATAATTCTTCTTGAGCACCCATTTGCATTATAATTATTTTTAAGCACCCATTTGCATCCCTCTAGTTTCCTGACTTTTGGAAAATATTGCAAATGTTGAGTTTGGTTTTGGTCCAAGCCCTTCAAGCGTTTCTTCCTACTTGTCTTTCTTCGAGTAAGGAGGCTCTTCAAAATTGTGAGCCTCTTTGACATTTATTTTCTCATTATCCATGGAAGATAAAAGAAAATAAAAGAACAGTTTTCCCATAGTGATAGTTGTCATGGATGTTTCACTCATGGAGGCTCCTTCTCAAATTATACTATTGATGGATCTAGTCATAAAAATGTTTAGGATGCATATCATCATTCATTACCAATGATATAATTTCCTTGAATTGATTTTTGTGGGAATGTAATAAACCCACTTCATAACTTAGGATAAAATATTTAATCAATTTTGATTAATTTCCTACCCACTAGCCCAGATAGTTCGCATCCACTTGCACCACGTGGTCAACACTTGCCATATATACCCTAGGAACACTTTAATATTGATTCTGGTTTGATCCTGTTGACTTTATTGACTGTCAAAATTAGTAATTGCACTTTCCTGTAGATTCTTTGTTTTTTTTCTTTATTCCAGCTTTTCAGTGGATAAGGTAAAGCTAGTCACTAGGAAACTGCTATCTTTTGTTGTCAACCCATATTCCATGATTTAATCTCAATATTAAATAGTATTAACATGTTTTTCCATCATACATGATAACTCACTCATGATTTTTCTAATTCATGAGGTCCTTGAATTATTTGGGAAGTGCTTTATCCACCTATGGGGGTTTATCCTTTTTAGTAAGTATATCATTCCGAGCTTGATGAGTTGTCTCCAATACAACCGGATTTTACCTATGAGGGATGTATTATTTAAGTACACTTTTATTCATATTTATTGAACGAGAGGATACAGTCCAATATTCATCTCTTCATTCATGTGTTTCAGTCTATATTCTTCTATATATTTATTTTTCCTCTGTATGCTTGTGAGAATTATCTTGGTAGCAAGATATGCTTCATGTGCTTATTCTTAGCATCTTTACTCATAGCATCAAAGATGATATTTCTACATGGTATGATCGAACTCATACATGGTATTAGAGGAAGGTTGTTCAAGTTTAACGAAGTTGAGGAGTTATATGATCTCTCTATTAGAGCGCATCTAGTCGCCTATCCCTCTAAAGAAGAGCTTATTTTTAAACTTACACGATTGTGTCCTAGTTTTATTTGTCCAGGTTGCAGAGAGTATCTCCTTGAGCGCATCGACATCTTAGTATGGATTCTTCTTCAGTTATGATCCTGAATCCCTTCAACTATCATGAATGGAAATCCAAAATTCACATTCTATTGCGTAGTAAGGGACTATATAGAGTTACTCTAGCTTTGGAGAATGAGCCCAATGCTATTGTTGAGAAAGACAAGTGGCATAATAGGTTGGATAAAGCCTATGGATTGCTTTTCCTCTCTATTTCTCTTTATCTTCTCTTTCATATAGATGTTTTTACCACTCCAAACCAAGTACGGACCAAACTTGTGTCTCTCTTTGGAATTTAAGATGAGTTAAGAGTGCATTAGTTGGAGAATGATTTATTCTCAATGAATCCAAGAATTTTCGATTCTACTTAGGGTTTCTTCACCAAATTCAAGTCACTTATTATAATTCTCAAAAATTATGGCATTTACAAGAAAGATGATCAATTAATCATTTCTATTCTTTCAAAATTGGGTCCTGAATACTCAGTTTTTGTGTCTACTTTTCATGCTACTAGGCTTGTTGTTTCTAATTGGAAAATGTTTTTTTTTTGTACTTTCTTTTTTTCACTAGCAAAGGAGGAAAATAAATTGATCCATATAGGTGATATTATATATTCCAAGAGAAAGGATCAGGCTCTCATGGTGCAAGGAAGAAACAATAACAAATAAAAATAAAATAAAATTGTGAAAGAGAAGAAGCCAAAGTCAGAAATTGAAGATGAGGGTTCGAAGCCTACTGATGAAGATTCAATGAAGAAGGTCGAGAAGAAAGGGAGCACATCCAAATTTTCTTATTGCAGCAAGGTATTTCATCCAGAGAAGAAATGTTTCAAGAATAATATATACTTCATGTCTTAGCTTCTTGAGAAGAACACCATCAAAGTTCCAAGCGAGCTAGAGAAGCCTGTTGATTCCTCAAAACAATGTCATAGTGCACAATTCCAAGGTGATATAAACTATGCCTTGAGTGACAGAGTAAAATAATTTCCTCATATATCTGATATATATTCATTTTTTGGATATATTGGAATCGAAAATATCATTTCATTTATTTTATAATCCACCTATCATCTCCTAGATTCATCTTTCAATACTAGTGATTCTTCACTAGATACTGACTTGTCTTTGAGCAATTCTTCCTTAATCCATAGTAATTATTATTTAGAATCATGTCTGTAGGATGATATAAATGTCATGACACCATGCATACCATCATCCTTATTATCTACCATACCTATGAATACTCCTAAGACTATACAAATCCCAAGTTCACTAGTTGATTCCTCATTGGTCTCTTATGCGGTGTTACTTATACTACATGGTTTGAAGTCTTGCTTATCTTTCACTGGTTGGTTATACATGAAATTAATCATAGTTAGACTGATATTATACATATTTGGATATTTTCTAAACACTTATGGTTCATATGTCAAGTCCATCCATCATTCATATTTTTACACTCATCAGTTTTCCCTAGTTGCTCATATTTTTCCTAGTCTAGCCCTATATCCTCATGGAGTCACTGAAGCCTTTGTATTTGTTGTTCCATATGCTAATGTTTCTGATATATAATAATATTTCCAACCTCATATTATATCATGGAATGTTCTACATCATATTGGAAGAATGATATGTGATTCACATCACAATTTTGCAGTTATTCAAGGAACTGATTATGTAACAAATTGTCTTAATGTTTGTACTCTTTGGGAAGGAGTATACACATATCTATTTTCCATTTAAGATTTTGTCTGCATATCAGAGTTTGAAAACAAAAAGAAGCATTCAGATAATACTCCTACTTCATCAGATAATGAGATACAAGGAGTTTTTCATCTTCCTTCTTGCATATTCTACACTCTAGCGCATGATCATGGAGTCTACAAGCTTCTTCATCAAGTATTTCACTAGAAGAATTTCATTCATCTCATTCAAGTGAAGATAAATATATTTTAAAGACATGTTGTTCCAAATTTTGTGCCTTGTCCTTTCTTGAGGGAGGATGTTCCCCATGTGGTGTTTCCTCTTTCCTCACTTTTCTATACATGAATAATTGTAAAGGGTGAACATAGCCTTGTTTTTGGGAATTATATACACCTATATTTCAAACATAAACATCATAAAGTGAGACTTAAAGGGGAGTGTGGGAATGTAATAAACCCACTTCATAACTTAGGATAATATATTTAATCAATTTTGATGAATTTCCTACCCACTATCCTAGATAGTTGGTGTTATAGCTGATTTCACCACTCCAGGTGAATCACACTTTGTATGGCCTTCCCCTGTCCCACTGCAGACTCTTTAGACCCTATGGATCATTTTTTTTCCTTTGATGTTTCCTTGATCATTAGAGGAATTTTGGGGTCTAAAATGGGCCTCCTAAGGAAAATAATAAAATAATAGTTAAAATAATAAAATAATAGTTAAAATAATAAAATAATATTGATTAATTTTGGAGGAAGAAAGAAAAAAACTACTTTTTGTGTTCGTATTTTCGACATATCTCCCTGTGTTTTTACTCAAATTTCGATTGGGAGAGCTCCTTGGATGTGGAATTTGATTCCGCATCCAAGGAGTACCCACACAGCATACTTTTACGGACCCCGCTACCCCAAAAACAAGAAATACCTGAAAAAACGTGACGATGACATCATCATCACTTTTTTTAGGTATTTCTTGTTTTTGGGGTAGCGGGGTCCATCAAAAGTATGCAGTGTGGGTACTCGTTGGATGCGGAATCAAATTGTGCATCCAACGAGCTCTCCCAATTGAAATTTGAGTAAAAACACAATGAGATATGTCGAAAATACGAACAAAAAAGTAGTTTTTTTAATGACAAATATGTTAATTCAACCATTATGGTTGACTTATTTTATTGAAATTCTATTGGTTCTTGAATTCCAACTCAAAAAAACTTATTTTGGCACATTTTCTTATAAGGCCCATTTTATACCCCAAATTTCCTCTAATGCATCCCTGAAAACATGTGAAAAATGATACACACGACTTTTAAACCTATAAGCGCGTATATACGCGGGTTTGACCACTAAAACTGCATACATCGGGATGTATGCATAATCCAAATCCTTTTGGAGTTTTCCTTGACATGGATCCGACTCATTTGACTCTTGGCCTTCCCTATACCTTGAGATCACTCGAATTCGACCTTCCATTACCCCTTTGAAAGCTATATAAGAAACCCCTATGGTACATTGAAGGCATATGAGAGAATTGAGAGCAAAGAAACTATAGTCCATTGTTGCCGGAACTTATGCTTGAGTCTGCATCCCTTTGTCCCTTGGACCACTAGTGTGTTCTTCCCAAGCTTTCCTTTTGCTTGTGAGCTTGCTATCGAGAGATGGAGGATTGAGGTGGTGGAGGCCCAAGTGGGGGATTCAGTTTCTCCGGTTCGTAGACGTGCCGTCAGAAGTTGTATCTTGTAATATCTAATTTATATTAATAGAAATATATTTTCCTGTCTAATAATGTGTGTTCGAATGAATATTTTATCCATGGGATTATGTCAAATGCTTGTACATTATTGATTATATATGCTAGAATAGATCTAACACCATGATATATAGAATGCTTGTATTGTTTACTTGTTGTTGAGGAAGTAATCTATCAATTCAAGCTGAAGATTGGAAAGCTCAATGGAGATCTACTTCAACCATCCGGAATAAGGTACAAGGTCTGATCCTTTAGTGTTAGACAATTAATTTCTATTGCATATTGGAAAGGATTGATTTCTGGAGTCAAACTGTCTGTTGTGGTACCCCAAGCCATAGGAATTTCTCTCTGTAACAGAATTGGCGACTCCGCTAGGGATGTTCCTTATTTTTATTTGGGGGTTTGCGAGCACAATGGGCTTGATATTATTGACTTGCTCTTTGTTTCTCCTTGTTTCTAGGTTGCATTTTATAGTATGTTCATCCATTGACACTCCCCTTTATTGGTTTGACCCTTGGCCTTCTTTTTACCACTGCCTTCTCTGTATACACATGTTTTTGGCCAAAAGTCACGTACATACGCAGATTTTTGGCCAAAAGTCGCGTATACACGCAGGATTTTGGCCAAAATCTGCGTATACACACAGGTTTTTGGCCAAAATTCGCATATATACACAGTGATTCTTTAAATAGTCGCGTACATCCTCCCTTTTGGTGAGTTTGATGTTGTGGGAAGTTGTTGGGTGGGTTGTGAGTGTGGTTGGGTCTTTCTTGGGTCTGGTGTTGTCTGTTGGATGCTTCTTTTGTGACCAGAGACCACCTTTTCATTGATTTTCCTTTGAAAGTAGTTTTAGTCATTTATCCTTTTTGTTTTTCCATTAGGGCATTACTCTTTTTTGTCTCGGTGTCTTGCTAGGCTTGTCTTTTATACTTGTTGTAGAGACTGGGAGTTTTAGATGACTTTTATGGCATTTTTCATTCTTTTATATTGAAAAATACAAAGTAGTTGCACTCTTAGTTGCATCTTAGATATGGATTTGAGGAGGTACTTGCGTTGGATTGCTTGGATGAGATTTGTGTTTAGGCTTTCATATAGGAAGTATTTCATTGGCATTCAGAAAGGAATATATATTCATGCATCTCATGTAGTGGCATACCCTATTTTTCATTTGACAAAGATTGTGCTTAGCATTGTTTGTTATGGTGTGCATTTTACTTCATGTTGCATCATAACACCATTAGTTGCATGGTCATATCCCTATATTGAATAATAAAGCCAATTAAAATCAACGCTAAATTAAAATGAATTGCACTCTTTTCTTTTCTAGGGTGCACCAATAAGCTTAGGTTTTAGGATCTTGGAATAGTTCATTGTAAGTTAATTCTCCAAGATCACTAAACAACAACATGTATGTGTCTGTCCAGGTGAGTGTGTGAAATCCTTGGTATAACCAGTGTTTCTCAAGATCCTCCTCTCAAAAGGGAGTTAAGCATGAGGCAGTGTGAGCAGTTATTGATTGGGATGACCCCTAGTCATAACTGAGTAGCACCGGAGATATTTCCAGGATTGTATTCATATCTGGGGGCTCTTTCGAGAGTTTTGGGATTTTTTACCCTGCCCATACGGTCAACCCCGCCTACAATTGTCCTCCTAAGCATTGATTATATTGAGGTGACCTTAGTTGCCTTACCTAGGTTATCGCAGGGGTACTTGCAGAGGTTATTCTGTAGGTGTCCCGACCAGGTAGAGGTCGGACATTACAGTCACTTTATGCGTTGAAGCTGAGGGCCACTATAATTGGTTACGTACCTCCACTTTTAGTGTATGGGAGTTTCGAGCCTCTCCTAGGCGAGACATACCTGCTGCATTCGGGAGCTCACATATCCTCCCCTTGGTTTGCTTGTATTTTGGATGTAGATTTTCTTAGGAGTGTGCTCTTTGTGCGCTAGTTGGCCTTTGGGATCGTGGTTACTTGAGTATATTTATGCTCTCTTGAGTTTGGGTCCTTTTATTTTCGGCATGCCTGGTATCCTATCACCCTTCCTTGGTCCTAGTACGTACCTCGGTGTCAAACTTGGGGGCATCACAACCCTTTACCATGCTCATAGATTTGGGAATGGTCATATTCCATCCTCTACTCCATTTGTGGAGGATTTTTATTCCCTTTGCTTGGTCTTTACACTGGTGGTCACCCTCATGGGGGTGGTAGTGGATACGTGAATGTTGGTTCTACACCTTACTTTACTTTTTATGTCCCATCGTTCATCACATTGTTTCCTTTGGGTGCAGTTTTCATGATCATTCCTTCCTATATCCTATAGTTTGGATTCTTTGTTGACTATTTTGGGTTGTTTTGGACTAATGTGGTTGTCACCTAGGGTCCAGTTTTTGTACACTCTCTCCGAGGTTTCGAACCGTTCGTTCCTATCATAGGTATTATGTCTAAACTAGCATATAGGTTAGGATTTCACATCCGCTTGCACTTACGCATTGCCTTATGACCATTCCATCTTAACCTTAGGTACGAACCCATTCCATGGTATCATGAAACCTTCATGCTGTTGTTAGAAGTGATATTATGTGAATGGTAGAGCTTTCCTGTACATGGGTGTCCTAGTTAGCTCCCTTTTGCATTTGGTACCCATGCTGTGAGTCCCCTCTTAGGTCCGGGAGTCCTTTGTATAGTACTTCCATGACATTTCGCAAGAGCTTCATACTCCTCTTGATCTTTTGTTGGCCTATTTCCCTCGGGACTCCCTCATGTCAAGTTGTGAATGCATTATCATGAGCTTTTCCTGCCTTATTGAGCTTTATGCCACGTCCCCTAACATTGCGTTTCAGCCATATAGCCCGAGCTTGTCTCATGTCTAGCCATGCAGAGCCATTTTTTATATCCTTCGCAGCTTGATTCCCTTTTCACTGGGAGGGGATTTTCCCCCGAGTGTCGATATCCTACACGTGTATCCTTGCATTGAGCATAGGTATGTTCCACTACTTGGAACTAGTTTGTTTTCCCTTATGACACTCGTCTCCTCCTAGTATGTAACTATAAATCTATTTTATTCTTTTTTCAAGATTTTTAAATAACTGAAAAAGTCCAAAAAAATAAAAAAACCAAAAATTCGGACAAGGAAAGATGTTATCTGTGGCAGCTGTCGATTCGTGTCGCCTTCGAACAGAGAACTATATATCATATCCATTGGTTGGGTTATAGATTGAATTTAGGAGCTGTACTCATTTATATGAGTTTATCTCCACCGACTGATTAAGCTTCCAGTCCCTATGGAGCCTCTGTTGATGCCTCCTATGTCGTAGATATGTCCTAGTTTGTATATCGAGTCTATGCTACCTTCATTCAGTCACCATACGCCGTTATTCTCTTGTTCGAAGGAATTTGAATCCTGAGTCGGCCATTCCTCAGTTATCTTGACTTTGCATGTCGGCTATTCCTGATACAGTTACTGGTTCGTGCACCATATGATCGAGTCCTTCCACATTATACAGCTTTGCTGAGTACCTCATGTTGGATGATGAGGGATGCCTTAATTCCCTCCTTCCAGTGGATTTCATCCCATCTACTTCAGATCATTTATTCTGGGATTGGAATCTAGAGTCATTTTGAGTGCCTTGAGACTTGCAGTCATCAGTGGCAGGTTCTCTCACCATCGACATTTCTTGGGAATACATTAATGTCCCCTGATCGATGGATCCTCTCAAGTGTTCGACCTCAACACATTTATTCACACTTGTTAGTTTGCACTCTAGTACCTTGATTCCCATTTTCATTATCGGTGGGTGATCTCGCGTCTGTTAACGGTATACATTAATGACCGGTAATCAGACGATGGACTACTATGTTCAACCTCGACACCTCTATTTGGATAGTAGGACATGTACTCGTAGCGGTTTGTGTAGAAGACTTTCTAGATTGGTGGTATTTCTCATATGCTACCTCCTTGATCGTGCCAGTGTTCATGAGATTTCAGCTCTCGTGACTTGATTCCAGTATATGTCAGATATTTCCAGGCATTATGGAGATCATGGTCCTTTGTATATCTTCATCATGGAGATTCTGATCTATGTATATTGTATGTGGCTATGACCACATATGTGATATCATGTATCATGCCTATTCATGGCCATTGTACTCTTATGTATCCGGGACTACTATATGTACTTGCAGTTATGTGTAGAGTTGTATTATTGTACTATGCCGATTAGGTGGCTGGTCTTCCATTTGGGATCCTTCATCACTCCACTTCTGGGATGGAATTATAATGTATTTCGGCCATTGTATGACCCCTCTGACCTCACACATTAGGGGCATCTGTTATAGTTGATTTCACCACTCCAGGTGAATCACACTTTGTATGGCCTTCCCCTATCCCGCTGCAGACTCTTTAGACCGTATGGGCCATTTTTTGTCCTTTGATGTTTCCATGATCCTCCATAAAAACATGTGAAAAATGATACACGTGAATTTTAAACCTATAAGCGCGTATATACGTGGGTTTGACCAGTAAACCCGCGTACATCGGGATGTGTGCATAATCCAAATCCTTTTGGAGTTTTTCTTGACATGGATCTGACTCATTTGACTCCTGGCCTTCCCTATGCCTTGAGATCGCTCGGAGTCGAACTTTCATTACCCCTTTGAAAGATATATAAGGAACCCCTATGGTACATTGAAGGCATATGAGAGAATTGAGAGCAAAGAAACTATAGTCCATTGTTGGTGGAACTTATGCTTGAGTCTGCATCCCTTTGTCCCTTGGAGCACTAGTGTGTTCTTCCCAAGGTTTCCTTTTTCTTGTGAGCTTGCTATCGAGAGATGGATGATTGAGGTGGTGGAGGCCCAAGTGGGGTATTCAATTTTTCTCGTTCGCAGATGTGCCGTCAGAGGTTGTATCTTGTAATCTCTGATTTATATTAATAGAAATATATTTTCCTGTCCAATAATGTGTGTTTGAATGAATATTTTATCCATGGGATTATGTCAAATGCTTGTACATTATTGATTATATATGCTAGAATAGATATAACACCATGATATATAGAATGTTTGTATTGTTTACTTGTTGTTGAGGAAGTAATCTATCAATTCAAGCTAAAGATTGGAAAGCTTAACGGGGATCTACTTCAACCATCCAAAATAAGGTACAAGGTCTGATCCTTTAGTGTTAGACATTTAATTTCTATTGCATATTGGAAAGAATTGATTTCTGGAGTCAAGCTGTCTGTTGTGGTACCCCAAGCCATAGGAATTTCTCTCTGTAACAGTTGGCATCCACTTGCACCACATGGTAAAAAATTCCCATATATACCCCATGAATGCTTTATTATGATTCTCGGTTGATCCTGTCTACTTTATTGACTTCCATAATTAGTAACTGCACTTTCCTATAGATTCTGTCTTTTTCTGCTTTATTCTAGCTTTTGAGTGGATAAGGTAAAGCTTTTGAGTGGATAAGGTAAAGCTAGTCAACTAGGAAACTACTATCTTTTGTTTCCAACCCATCCTCTATGATTTTATCTCCATATTCCAGGATTAGAATTTTTTTACATAATACATGACAACTCACTCATGATTTTTCTAATTAGTGAGTCCCTTGACTGATTTGGGAAGCGCTTATCAACCTATGGGGGTTTATCATATTTTGTAAGTCTATCTTTCTAATATTGATGAGTTGTTTCCAATACAACTCAATTTTACCTATGAGGGATGTACTATTTATGTACACTATTATTCATTTTTATTCAATGGAAGGATACACTCCAATATTCATCTCTTCATTCATGTGATTCAATCTCTATTCTTCTCTCTATTTTTCCTGTGTATGTTTGTGAGAATTATCTTAGTATCAAGATCTATTTCATGTGCTTATTCTTAGAATATTTACTCATAGCATTATAGATTCTATCTCTACATGGCATCAGAGAAATCCTACAATTTGGATCTCATTTGGAATTTCTACAGGTGTCTCCTCTAACATCTATCCAACTTAATCTTCAACTCCATATTCGAAATTTAGAATCATTAAATGGTGTTCATTCCTAGTGGTACACATTCTTCACATTGATCTTCACAATATTTCTCCTCCTTAGATATTGCATCCTAATTATGGGCATGTCAATGCTCAGAACTTGTATCCCTTGATTCCTCTATATATCCAATAAAGAAGGAATAGAGAGATATGTTTTTGAGTTTTTTCCTATTCACATTAGGTACATTCATGTAATCCTCACATCCAAAAAACCTAAAATGTGTGTGTGTGTGTGTGTGTGTGTGATGATGATAGATATTATCATCCACATCCATTGAGACCAACTTTGGTCTATCAGACCTTGTAAATGAAACTAGGAGTCATAAGTTTTCTTTAGAATTTTTTTTATGCTAAAAAATATTTAAGAGAACCATTCCTAAATCACCATAGTTATGATGAGTTAAAAGGTAAATAGGCCAATATCGTAGCAAATATTTTGAAATTGAGATATAATGTGGGTGTACACAATTTTTTTATGAGAAAGTGATTTATGTCTTCAAGCCTTTTTGTGTGACAAAGATGACAAATTCTTTCATCCCACAACGTTTTAAGAATTGTCTAGTGCTCTATTTCACTATGTAGCTCATTATATCTTGTTCTAATGTTAGAAATGTTGATTTTATTCCTTAAGCTAGTTAAAATAGAGAGAAACTTTTGATATTCTAGATTAGGGGTTATCACCTCCTTATAATATTTTAATTTTCTCTTATCCTCTAACTCTTTATTGCACCATATATTTTCCTTAAATTTATATGTAATAATACTTTTAATAGTATCATTATTTTGCAGGTGGTTGTGACTAGAGTGTGAAGAAATCTTATAAAGTCTCTTGTCGCTCATGTTGTTTATCTTTTTCTTGTACATGATGTACCTAGTCATAGTCATGCTCTCAATAAGAGAGAGACTCACTTCTATGATGAGGATATGATAGGGTGTATTGTCTTTAATTTTGAGATTATATGTTATAAAGGGATTTTGGATTTTCTCTATCCTTCTCCAAGATTCTCTAGGTATGTTGCAACACTAAACTTCACAACATGGTTGTAGTTTTTGGTGTCTCCTACCAACTAACTCAACCTAAAAGGATTGAAACGAGTCTTCTTGCTGACGAGACCCACACCTTAACCGAATGAGCTAGAGGAAATTGATTTTTTTTTAATTCGTTCATAAAATTTAGCTCCAATAACTTTGTTAAAAATTATTATCATACTAGTTGACTATACATAAAAAAGTAATCCACCACAACCAATCCTCTCAAATTAATGATTCCCCAAAAATACAATGGGAATCAAATTTGCTATCAAAACAAATACTACTTTTGAAAGAAGGACTCATCCATTTTGACATGTGTGGATCAACTATGGGCTTAGAAGGCAATCTTCCTATTTTTTGAAATGTCATATAAAATACAAAAAACTTTCTTTATTTTTTCTCTATAAGGTCACCTTAGTATTAGTATCTTCGATGACTATATTAATCATTTTCCCAACTCAATGGAGTCCATTGGCATGGAATTTATATTTTATGCTTCATTGTCAAGGTAGAGTTTATATGTAATGCTAATTAAAGAAGTAAAGGAAAAATTTCTCAATGGAGTTCGTTGGCATAGAATTTATATCTTATGTTTCATTGCCAAGGTAGATTTGATATGTAATGCTGGTCATAGAAGTGGAGGAATTTTTTTTTAATGTATATTTGAGGCTTTTTTATATTACTTTGAATAAATTAAGTATAGTACTTTTTCAAATGTGAAAAATATTCACTACCCTAAGATTTTTTTTGTTGTATATCGGTTTTACAATTAGGGAAATAGGCTACATTGTTTGGTTTAAATAGTAAATATACTGAATACTTAATTAGTTCATTCTTATTGACATATTTAAATTTATCATTGATATCCATAGAAATAGATGGGAAATGGCCATAAACATCCTGAAAGTCATTAGAAAATTGAGAGGAGTTTTGATTACTTATCGCAAATAATCCAAAAACTTTGGAATCCATTTACATCACACATAAATCCTTCACCTAAAATATTCACATATGTCAACAAAACTGAGATGGCTAAACTTGAGTTACAACTCAGACATAAAATTTTCACGTCGGGACTTTGACTTATTTTTACTCGTCAAGTAAAACTTGTCTAACTCCCTCTAGACAAGTCAAAATTTAAAATTGACCAAAGTATTTAAAAGACTAAATTTGGTTGGACTTTTCGACCCAACTCTGTTTACCTCGACAAGTTATTACTTGTCCCTTTTACCGGCTTACTCGACTTCGACAGGTTTTATTTCAACTGATTTACTCAATCGACTTACTCGACTGTCTTACTTTTGGTTCCCACAAACTAAATTCAACTTAACCACTTTTAATCAAATTTCACAAATGATATTTCTTAGTCTAAAGACTTAAGAGATGAATCATACCGATCGGTAACATGGAGTAAAACGCGACACAAACAATTCAACAGAATTGCAAAATCATATAACCAAACATTCAAGAAGACTTGAGTCGACCACTCTGTCGTGAAAAAAAACTTTTACTCGGTGATTTACTTATGGATTCTTTGTGTCTTTCACTTAACCTGTAAATGTAAACAACATTTATTCAAGTAATTCTGGAGAGAATGTGTGGCTAAATAAAACATGCATTTAACCATAACAATGGATTTATAAAACTTGTCGGGACATAAAAAAGAACTATTTGTTGTCAATACAGACTTAGAAATTTACAGAGATATTTAATTTACAGAGATATTTCACATCTTACAGAGCTTCGGCTCTCGACATTTTCAAGCACACAGAAGCTTGAGCTTCGACACTATTCTTTCAAAATTATCTCAGAATTTTTTCTTTAATCTTTGTTGTTGATTTACAATTTTCTTATTCTATATATAGGCAAACTAAAATTGATTCTTCGTGGATCTATTCACTTAACATTAAAGAGTGTAATAAATATCTACCTAAAACTTAGCTTCATAAATTTAATTCGACTGGTTTATATATGAGAGACGTGAACTCTTCATCTTGCACACTGTCCGACAGAAACTGAATTGATACAAAATCTAACAAAGTTATTAGGATTTATAATCCTCCCTTGAAGAAACTGTCTATTAGATTATATTAGCCTAATTTAGGAGTCATTTAATTATTATTGGTTCCACTAGTACCACTGGGTCCACTTGGCAATATAATGGGGCTGCATGTACTAGTCACTAGAGTGTGGGGAACACCGATAGAGGCTAACTAAGACTTACTGCACTTGCATGCATCACTTTAGGCACCTCCTAGACCAATCCCTACATTTTAGGAGCCACTAGGAGTCCCGACAGCAACCTCCTTCAATTTCTAGGAGTTGGTAACTAGTCAAGCTTAGTTACTATTCATTTACATTTAGTTAGTTCTCCTCCAATTAAGTTAGCGCTAGTTATGCATGACTGCATGTGGGAATGAGCTAGGTCTCACGTGCTTCTCACCTGTCACTATAGTTAGACCGGTTTAACTGATTATAATTTATGGACCGACTGAATTAGACATCTAAATTTAGCCTCTTGGACTCCGATAGTGATTTAGACATCTTTAGTTATCCATGCGATCAGATACAGTTAGAGTCAGTTGATGGATTCAAATTCATCCTTCTGTAACATTATTGTAACATTGGATCCTGTAATGAAGATGATACTATAATTAACTGAGCAAAACTTGTCTATTTCCTGTGAGGTTTGATTTGTTCAGTGTGTATTTTTCATTTTCCTTCTCTGCATAATAATTAAGAATATGATTACACTCATTTCTTGATGATCTAATGGCACAAAAATTCTAATATGATATCAGAGCCATCTCAAGCAAGCTTAAAGTATGTGTACTCTCCATTGAAAACCAGAAGCAGCTGGGTTTCCATAAAAGTCCCGCAAAGAGTGACTTGCTTCCTTTGAATTTATTCAGAGTGGCGGCGTGGGCATGAAGGACCATGATAAAGTGTTCATGTCGAGAGGGAAGGATTGATTCTAATATAGTTCGAATGATTTTGGTTTTGCAGTGAAATTTCTACAGGTGCTACGTATCTTGTGTGAAGATATTGTCTGTTCCAGTAGGAGAATTATGGATTCTCAACCCTCCACACCTCGGATCCTAACACCGTTCAATTATGTTGATTGGAAGGAAGATATGCAGTTTTCCTTGCACAACAAGGGATACTTTAGGATAATACTTGGAAGAGAGGTTGAGCCCCATCATCTAGCTAAGAAAAACAAGTTTTTGAACGACTTAGATGAAGCTTTCAGTTATCTATGCACTCACATATCCAGAGATCTTCTCTTTCACCTTGAAGGTTTGAGGACTCCCAGGGAATCTTGAGAGAATCTTGAAGTCTTGTTTGGAAAGAAAGATGAGATTTGGGGACACATTCTGGAGAAAGAGTTGATAGCCTTACATCCCAAAACTTTCGATACCATATAGCAATTCTTTACTAAATTCAAGTTTCTTGCACTTCAATGCAGACAGTGTGGAATATAAGGGAAGGATGAGTAGCATGTGCTCTCCATACTCAACAAACTAGAATCTAAGAATTATATATTTGTCTCAATCTTCCATTCCAGAAGAGTTTCCTTTCCTAATTGGAAGATGCCCTCACTTGATTCCTTTGTCAAGTACTTAATACATGAGCAAGAGAAGTTGATCCAGATGGAAGTCATCAAGACTTCCAAATATCAAGCTCTCCTAGTGAAAGAATCTACCAAAGCGCAAGATAAAGGGAAATATAAGGGGAAAGAGCCTAAAGCAGCTGGTTCGAAGCCTAAAGAGAATTAGAATTCTTCTAAAGGAGCTTAAGGGTCCAAGAAGAAGAAAAGGTTTGAAAACAAATGTCCCTATTGTATAATAGGTTTTCCTCCAGAATACTCGTGCATGAAGAAGACCCTCGACCATTTGAAAGCTCTACATGTACAGAACAATATTTCCCTTCCACAACGTGTAGAGATGTCTGATTATGAAGAGAAGACTAAAGAACATGAGAGATACCATGCCTTGCATTCAAGCCTCACTCCATCAAAGGCTTATTTGATAGATTCTGGAGCATCCAACCACATGGTTTCCTCGAGGGAATCCTTCATCACTTTCCCTCTATCATGAGGACCTAGCAGCCATATGGGAGATGAATCTAAAATACCAGTTGTTGAGAGAGGTTCAAAGAAAAGATAGCATGATGAGTTCATTCCCTCTCCTACAACAAATCAAATTGTTGAATATGAAGAAGAAGGATAATTTTCCACACAGTCAATTCCAATTAAAGAAAGTCTCCTTGAAGTGACTCCTTCTCCTGCTGCTTCGGAAGTGTATTAGATATATGATATCTCATATCCTTATATGGATGATCCAGAAGAAGACATTCGATTATCTATTTTTGAAGAAAAACTCCCCTTCCATTCTTTTCAAAAATTCTCCAGTGATTCTTCTATTTTAAATTTTGTGCATCATTTACCGGTGATTGTTTCAGAAAATGAAAAAGCGATTTGATTTATCTATATCTAATTATGTTTCTTGTGTGAAGATAAGTAATACCATGGATATTTTGGAAATAATATCATATTTTAGGATTGATCCATTCACTCTCATTGATTTATATCTTTCAGTAAATTCCTACATGATTGCATGCAATAATTTTCAGAATTTTGAAGAAGGAGAAAATTGTGCATCTACCATCTCGGTGGAGCACACTCCTGGATATTATATAAACCTATTTGAATATGATATGATATTATTTGGATATGATCTGGCATTATTTGGTTTAGGTTTTAAGTTTCAATATCTTTCAGTAATGCTTGAAGTTGCTCTCATCAATTTTGGTCTCAAAAATCAAGTACCACAAGTCTCCTTCAAAACTGTTGTTGCGGGATTGATATCATTCCTCACTCTTGCATATGATATGAAACTATTTGGATATGATTTATTTGGATTTTATATTATGTTTTTTTTCAGGTTTAAAATTTCAAGAGCCTTCATTCATGCTTGTAGCTAGTCTCATCAATTTTGGTGTGACAAATCAAGTACCGCAAGTCTTCTTCAAACTTGCTGCTGGAGATTTGATGTTAGTTTTATTTTATGAGTTTGCTGATATTATATTTTTTTAATCATTGATTATTTATGAAAATATATCCTATTATGTGTTGGAATATATTTCAGAGTGGTGTGTTCGGGATGATTAGATGGTGGCTAGTGCTTAGTCTTAAAGTTTTAATGTATTGTCATTGATGGCAATCTTCTATAAAGAAAAGGGGAACTGATGTCAAATGGATGTGGCGATCTACTGAAAAAGAGGAAGGCACAAAGGTATCAATGGAGAAAATCGAACAGTGGGAGGTGCTAGAGATTCAGACTAAAGTCTATGGAAAATCCACTTATCGAATGGATATCACAAAAATTGCAAAGTACAAACTCCGCTATAACGTTATATATATGTGACAAAGCTGTGCCAAACGGAACCAACTGGAAACTCCGCCAAATTTTATCACCAAATGTTAACCGCGCACCCTCACAACTATTTTTGAGCATGCAATAAAGTATTTGATGTTGGGGCCTTGCCATCGAACACCTTGTGGAAGATTTTATTCATCTGCGCTTCCTCCATTGCGGGAGAGTGATACACAATGAGCTCCGATATTTTCCTCCAATGAACTCTGGCTCAATCGGCTGAAATTCAGACTAAAGTTTTAGATCGGAGGTTGTTGTCTTTTGGATTCCGCCATTGCGGATCCCGAAGTGGTTAAGCATCCGAAGTGTAAAGCGCTCCGACTTCCGATGTGCGTCGCATGGCTATAACCTGTTCATCTCCGCCGTTGCGGCTCCCAAAGTGGTTAAGCACCTAAAGTGAAAAGTGCTCCAACTTTCGATGCGGATCGCATGTCCATAGTCTTTTTCTTCCCGTCGTTGCGGATGTGCGAAGCTTTTGGCTTCCGATGTCAAAATCCCTCCGACTTCCGGAAGGAGATGTTCTTTCGACCTCCGTCGTTGTGGAAGGAAATGTTCTTTCGTCCTCTGCTGTTACGCTTATTGTTCCGACTTCCGATCCGTTCTAAATAGCATTTAAGTTTCCGTCGTTGCGGAAGGAGAACTTCTTCCAACC
This sequence comes from Pseudotsuga menziesii, assembly GCA_001517045.1. Taxonomy (NCBI): domain Eukaryota; kingdom Viridiplantae; phylum Streptophyta; class Pinopsida; order Pinales; family Pinaceae; genus Pseudotsuga; species Pseudotsuga menziesii. The sequence continues at coordinate 86,631 of LPNX010605556.1, forward strand.
TCCGATGTTGCGGAAGGAGATGTTGCTTGCGAGCTACGTCATTTCATCCGCCGCTTCAGTGTAATCTTTGAAGAGGAATATGAAGAGCCCTATACAGTTGAGGATTCGAAGAGTATTCGAGCAGGCGGATTAACAGTTATGATGAACCTGAAATGCGAACCATTTAGTAACCACTTGTAATGATGATTCGAAAGGAGATGGAATAGGAAGAGTAAGGAACAAATAAAACAAAAATGGGAGATATGATTCGAATATGTATCATTCGATGTGTACAGAGGGTGCATGAGGATGTTGAAGCTGAACCGTTTCTGTTTGAGGATGTTGAAGCTGAACAGTTCCTGTAACGGTTTGAGGGTATCGTTTCGATGAAAGAGAGAGTGAAATGAACTCAGAAGATGATATATATATTGAACAGAAACAGTTGTAAAAGAGAGTGGTTTTGATGAGAGTAATGGTGTGCAGAGTATTAAGGGATCAATACTGTAAACTGATACTGAATGAGTAGAGCAGCAGAGCAGAGGAACTGAAGAATGTGTTGAACAGTTGAACAGAACAGAGGAGCAGAGAGCCAATGTTGAACAGAGCAGAGTGGTTTGGTAAGCAGAGACATATCTGTATTGTTGCATTTTTATTCTATTGGAAATTCTAGCAAATAAGGGAGGTAGGGAGGTGCTAGGGGAGACTTTATGTCTCTGTTTGCAAGTAGGTGCTTGTAGAGATTGAAGATTGGTGTCTTCACCCAGTTGGTGCTAGGTTACAGTGAGAGTTGGTGCTCTCAGCAAGTTGGTGCTTGCATTCAGAGGTAGTAGCCTCTTTGAGTCAGTTCTCAAATAAGAATTGATGTATAGCCATTGAAGCCTTTGACATCATAAGAAGAAGAGTTTTTTCCCTTATGGGTTTCCTCGTGAAATATCTGTGTATCATATATGTGATTAAATGTTGTGATTGAATGTTGTGTTTTATGTTATTTTCTCTTATGTTTATAACTCTGAATTCATAGCAAAGATTGACTTCCATAAAGTTTATTGATTCTAAGTTAAAAGAAGTATTTTGGTGAAAAATCTTAACTAACTGATTCACCCCCCCCCCCTCTCAGTTAGTTTATACATGTAACAATTGGTATCAGAGCAGCGTTCCTTTTGGTTAAGGTAGATCCTGAAGAGTTAAAATGGCTAGTCAAGATGGATCAATAAACAAAGCACCCATATTTGATGGTAAAAATTTTGCTTTCTGGAAGGTTAGGATGAGAACATACTTAATGTCCCTAGGTGCTGATGTTTGGGAAGTAGTAGAGACTGGGTATCCAAAACCTGTTTTTCTAGCATCCAAAGATGATAAGCTAGAATTTACTTTCAATGCAAAAGCAATGAATGCTATTCTGAGTGGTCTTGCTGAAACTAAATTTTTAAAAGTAATGCACCTTGATTCCGCCAAAGAAATGTGGGATAAGCTTATTAGCAGCTATGAAGGAAATGAGAAAGTTAAAGATGCCAAGTTGCGGACTCATAGACTAAGATTTGAACAACTGAAAATGAATGAAGATGAAAGTATTAGTAAATTTTTCCTGAGATTTGATGAGTTAGTAAATGCTATGAGAACTCCTGGTGAAAAAATAAGTGATGATGATACCTTCCTTGTTCATAAAATCCTGAGATCTTTGCCTGACAGATTCAACCCTAAAGTCTCAGCTATAGAAGAAATGAGTGATCTTAAAAAGTTATCTCTTGACCAATTACTAGGAATTTTGACAGCCTATGAAATGAGGATTAGTAAAGACCAAAACCCATCCAGAGAAGCCTCTTTTAAAGCTAAAAAGAGTACAGAGGCAGATGTAGATGAAATAGAAGCAAAATTTGTGAGAAGACTGAAAACGGGGTTAGGGAAATACAAAGGCAAACTGCCTTTCAAATGTTTTAACTGTGGTAAAACAGGACACTTTGCTGCTAAATGCCCTCATATGAGGAAGGAGAAAAGTTCTGCAAATGAAGAGAAATTTCTAAAGAAGAGGTATAGTAAAGAAAACAAGTACAAGAAGAAAATTCTACGTGTGAATGATGATGAATCCACAGAAACTTTAGAAAGTGAATCCTCCCATGAAGACAAAGAGAATGATTTCATGCTTATGGCTGTAGAGGATCTAGAGATGAGCTGTACATAGATGAATGATGAAGATGCCATTATGGACATGGAGGGAGAGATGATGAGTGCTCTAGAGGAGATTGATAGACTAAGAATAAAGAAAACAAAACAAAAACAACTATTAATCCAGTATGAAACCAATGGAAAATACATCTCTCTAATAAAGCTAGAGCTGGAAGAGGCAAAGAAAATTGAAGAGGCTCTGAAACAACAGCTAGCTGAAAGTAACACCAGATGTGAAAATCTAGAGAAAGAAGTAGTAATTGTTAAGAAGGATTTAGAAAAATTTCAAGCCTTATATCATCAGAATATCTCTAGTATAAAAGCTTCAGAAGAGCTAAATAACATTCTAAACAGACAGAGGTCACCTCAGATTAAGCTTGGTCTAGGATATGGTCAAGGTGCAAGTAGCAGTGATTTAGAAAGCAAAGAATCATCAAGCTTGATTAATTTTCAGAACAGCAAGCAGGCAAAAATCTCCAGAATAACAAATGTTGAAGCATGTAAAGACAATAATGAAAATCGATCAAAGAGTGATAAAAACAAGAGAATACCGATCTAAATAGCAAATTGGTACACTCAAGAGTTCATGAAGAAGAGCCATATAACAGAATTAAGTATGCAGATCAGAATTACAATTATGAGCATCATAACTCAATACATTATTTTTCTAGAAATCCACCAAGAGTTAGGTATGTTAATTTCTTCAATGGTTATTGTTTCTGTTGTTCTAACTTTGGGCACAGAGCTGCCAATTGTCTTTACAATTTCAGAAACATTCAGAGAAGGATGTCAAATAACAAACAGATGATACATCAATCAGCATATAATCATATGGGACGTGTATCTCAATCAGTTGTTAAAAGAAGAATGCAAAACAGAAATACTAACCCGTTTGATCTTCTATACAACGAAACAGAATGTTACATATGTCACAACTTTGGGCATAAAGCTACAGAATGTAACTTGAAAGAGAAAAAAACAGAACCAAAAATGAAATATACAGCTGAATGAAATGTATGGAGGAAGAAAGAGAGTTCTCATTGTAATCTCGTGCTCTCAGTTCAGAAACAGAAGAATCCTTGGTACATTGATAGTGGATGTTCGAAACATATGTCAGGAGAGAAAGAGAAGTTTATTTCTATGTCAGAGCAGAAATCTGGGAATGTAACATTTGGAAACGATGCACCAGGAAAGATCAGAGGCAAGGGAATGGTTAGTCTTAGCAATGGTAAAGGAAAGGCTCAAGATGTGTTATTTGTAGATGGGTTGAAGCACAACCTTCTCAGTGTGAGTCAAATGTGTGACAAAGGGTGTGAAGTCGTGTTCACTGCTAAAGATTGTAAAATTAAAAATGTTTCCTCAGGAAAACTGGTTGCTAAATGAATAAGAACTGAGAATAACATTTACATTTTAAAAGAAGAAAAAGGAGAGTGTTATCTCAGCAAATATGATGAAAGCTGGTTGTGGCACAGAATATTGGGACATCTACATTTTGATCATTTAATAAAACTCAAATAGAGCAGTGGTAAGGGACTTTCCAGAAATATCTAAACCACGTGATGAAGTGTGTAAACCTTGTCAGACGGGGAAGTTAACCAGAACACAGTTTAAGTCAAAGAGTGTTCCCTCCACAAATAAGCCTCTTCAACTAGTCCATCTGGATTTGTGTGGCCCATCAAGGAAAGAAGGTACAGGTAAGGAGAACTATTTCATGTTCGTGATTGATGACTATTCCAAACTAACATGGGTTGAATTCCTTAAAGAGAAGTCTGAAGCATTTGCTAAATTCAAGATATTTAAATCCCTGACTGAAAATCAGACTGGAAGAAAGATTAAAGCTATCAGATCTGACAGAGGAGGAGAGTTCAGTTCAAGACAGTTCAAAGAATTCTGTGATAAGCATGGCATCAGAAAAGAATATACAATTGCAAGAACTCCTCAGCAAAATGGAGTGGTAGAAAGACAAAACAGAACAGTCCAACAGATGGCCAGATCAATGATGAAGGAAAAGGATATCTCTCAAGGCTTCTGGGTGGAAGCGATTCATACAGCTGTGCACATTCTTAACAAAGCTCATTTGAGACCAAACAGTGACAAAACACCATATCATTTATGGTTTGGAAGACCTGCAACCATTAAACATTTCAAAGTTTTTGGGAGTAAATTCTATATTAAGAATAATGATGAAAATCTGGGCAAGTATGATGACAGAGCAGATGAAGGAATCTTTTTAGGATATGCTACAGAAAGAAGAGGCTATAGGTGTTATAACAAGAGGCTGCATAAAATAGTAGATTGCATAGATGTGAAAGTAGATGAATATTGTCATGGAAATATCAGTCAAAGGAATGATGAAGATTCATGTTTGGAAGATACAAATGAAGAGATAGAAGAACAGGTCCAAGAATGCCAGAAGGAAGAATCTGAATCATCAGAGTATGAGGAAGCTAAACCTGAACAGCACACCGTACAATCTTCTTCCAGAATGATTAAAAAAAATCACCCTGAAATCCAAATCATTGATGATGAGAGTAAAGGTGTTCAGACTAGAAGAAAGATTTTGCAGGAATCTGAACAGTCTCATATTTCTCTTCTCTCTACAATTGAGCCCCAATGTTTTAATGAAGCCAACAAAGACAAAGACTGGGTAGTAGCCATGAATGAAGAGCTGGACCAAATTGAAAAGAATAGCACTTGGGAACTTGTTCCTAGGCCATCGGACAAGAATGTGATTGGATCCAAATGGGTATATAAGAATAAATTAAATGAACAGGGACAGATTGTAAGGAATAAAGCAAGACTGGTTTGCAAAGGTTATGCTCAGATTGAAGGACAAGACTTCAATGAAACATTTTCTCCAGTGGCAAGAATGGAGGCTATCATAATGTTTCTAGCCTATGCTTGTTACAAACGATTTAGAGTATACCAGATGGATGTCAAGTCAGCATTTCTCAATGGAAATTTAGAAGAAGAAGTGTATGTGGAGCAGCCTGAAGGCTTTTCACTCACAAATAAATCTGACTATGTATGCAAGCTGAAAAAGGATTTGTATGGGTTGAAGCAAGCACTTAGAACCTGGTATGCCAGACTGGACAAATATCTACAAGACAAAGGCTTCAAGAAAGGTTCTGTGGACAACAATGTATATATCAAAACTGAAGGTGATGACTTACTGATTGTATTGGTTTATGTTGATGATATCATCTTTGGCTGTACTGATAATATTTTTGTTCAATGGTTTGATAACTCTATGAAATATGAGTTTGAAATGTCAATGATTGGTGAGCTGTCCTATTTTCTTGGTCTTCAAATCTGTCAGAAACCTGAAGGTATGTTTCTTTCTCAAGAAAAGTATCTAAAGGAGATGTTAAAGAAGTTTCGAATGGAAGACTCCACACCTGTGAGTACACCCATGGTCAGTGGCTGCAAGTTGAGCAAAGATGATTCTTCACCTGAAGTGGATCAAAATATGTACAGATCTATGATAGGAAGCCTGTTATATATTACTGCACCAAGACCTGATATCATGCATGTTTTTGGGATGGTAGGAAGGTTTCAAACTGCTCCTAAATAGATTCATCTACTAGCTGTGAAACATATATTCAAATACCTGAAAGGTACGCTCTCTTATGGTCTGTGGTATCCCATAAATCAGAACTTTCAGCTAATAACATATTCAGATGCAGATTGGGCTAATTGTGTAGATGAAAGAAAAAGTACAAGTGGAGGAGCATTCTTCTTAGGAGAGTCTTTGGTTGCCTGGCTAAGTAAAAAGCAAAGTTCCATTTCTTTATCCACTACTGAGGCAGAGTACATAGCTGCCGCTACTTGCTATACTCAAATTTTATGGATGGTTCATTCCCTTGCTGATCTAAACGTAAAGTATTCTGAGCCTATTCCCATTCACTGTGACAATACTAGTGCTATCAGTGTTTCCAAGAATCATGTTCTTCATTCAAAAACTAAACACATTCCCATAAAGTACCATTTCTTGCACGAACAAGTGGCTACTCAAGCGGTGTTGTTGCGTTATATTCCTTCTACCGAACAGATTGCTGACATTTTTACTAAGCCTTTACCCACAACTCAGTTTGAATATATGCGTCAGAAGCTGGTTGTTCAGTCCTTGTCTTAGTAACTCATGCACTGTGTTAGGGGGAGTCTGTGTTTATTGTATATCTTATTTCTGTTTACAACATGGAATGGCAGTTCATTTTCTTAGTGCATATTATCAGGGGTAGACTAGTCATCAGACATACCGTATATGCTCGGGTTTATCCTTTTCCCTTGATGTCAAAGGGGGAGAAATGTGACCAGTTGAATGAGATATTGCCATCAATGTCAAAGGGGGAGATTGTTGGAATATCTTTCAGAGTGGTGTGTTCGGGACGAGTAGATGGTGGCTAGTTCTTAGTATTAAAGTTTTAATGTATTGTCATTGATGGAAATCTTCTATAAAAAGAAGGGGAACTAATGTCAAATGGATGTGGCGATCTACTGAAAAGAGGCAGGCACGTAGGTATCAATGGAGAAAATCGAACAGTGGGAGGTGCTACAGATTCAGAATAAAGTCTATGGAAAATCCACTTATTGAATGGATATCACAAAAATTGCAAAGTACGAACTCCGCTATAACGTTATATATATATGACAGAGCTGTGCCAAAATGGAACCAACTGGAAACTCCGCCAAAGTTTATCACCAAATGTTAAGTGCGCACCCTCACAACTGTTTTTGAGCATGCATTAAAGTATTTTCTGTTGGGTCCTTGCCATCGAACACCTTGCGGAAGCTTTTATTCATCTGCGCTTCCGCCGTTGCAAGAGAGTGATACACAACGAGCTCCGATATTTTCCTCCAATGAACTCTAGCTCAATTGGCTGAAATTCAGACTAAATTTTTAGATCGGAGGTTGTTGTGTTTTGGCTTCCGCCATTGCGGTTCCCAAAGTGGCTAAGAATCTGAAGTGTAAAGCGCTCCGACTTTCGATGTGCGTCGCATGGCTATAACCTATTGATCTCTGCCGTTGCGGCTCCCAAAGTGGTTAAGCACCCGAAGTGAAAAGTGCTCTGACTTCCGATGCGGATCGCATCTCCATAGTCTTTTTCTTCTTGCCGTTGCAGCTGTGCGAATCTTTTGGCTTCCGATGTCAAAATCCCTCCGACTTCCGGAAGGAGATGTTCTTTCGACCTCCGCCGTTGCAGAAGGAAATGTTCTTTCGACCTTCGTCGTTACGCTTATCGTTTCGACTTTCGATCTGTTCTAAACAGCATTTAAGTTTCCGCCATTGCGGAAGGAGAACTTCTTCTGACCTCCGATGTTGCGAAAGGAGATGTTGCTTGCAAGCTCCATCATTTCACCTGTCGCTTCAGTGTAATCTTTGAAGAGGAATACGAAGATCCCTGTACAGTTGAGGATTCGAAGAGTATTCGAGCAAGCGGATTAACAGTTATGATGAACCTAAAATGTGAACCGTTTAGTAACCACTTGTAATGATGATTCGAAAGGAGATGGAATAGGAAGAGTAAGGAACAAATAAAACAAAAAGGGGAGATATGATTCGAATATNTGCATGAGGATGTTGAAGCTGAACCATTTCTGTTTGAGGATGTTGAAGCTGAACAGTTCCTGTAACGGTTTGAGGGTATGGTTTCGATGAAAGAGAGAGTGAAATGAACTCAGAAGATGATATATATATTGAGCAGAAATAGTTGTAAAATAGAGCGGTTTTGATGAGAGTAATGGTGTGCAGAGTATTAAGGGATCAGTACTGTAAACTGATACTGAATGAGTAGAGCAGCAGAGCAGAGGAACTGAAGAATGTGCTGAATAGTTGAATAGAACAGAGGAGCAGAGAGGCGATTTTGAATAGAGCAGAGTGGTTTGGTAAGCAGAGACATATCTGTATTGTTGCATTTTTATTCTATTGGGAAGTCTAGCAAATAAGGGAGGTAGGGAGGTGCTAGGGGAGACTTTATGTCTCTGTTTGCAAGTAGGTGCTTGTAGAGATTGAAGATTGGTGTCTTGATCCAGTTGGTCCTGGGTTATAGTGAGAGTTGGTGCTTTCAGTAAGTTGGTGCTTGCATTCAGAGGTAGTAGCCTCTTTGAGTCGATGCTCAAATAAGAATTGATGTATAGCCATTGAAGCCTTTGACATCATAAGAAGAAGAGTTTTTTCCCTTATGGTTTTCCTCGTGAAATATCTGTGTATCATATATGTGATTAAATGTTGTGATTGAATGTTGTGTTTTATGTTATCTGCTCTTATAACTCTGAATTCATAGCAAAGATTGACTTCCATAAAGTTTATTGATTCTAAGTTTAAAGAAGTATTTTGGTGAAAAATCTTAACTAACTGATTCACCCCCCCCTCTCAGTTAGTTTATACCTATAACATTATGGAGATCAAGCATTCACTCTCCGCAGTCCCAGGGCTTCTCTACCTATCTATTTGATCACATGCTCATCTCCTCACAAAACTAGTAAAGAGGGAGACGTTATCCATTTTCTTGGACACTTGCTCCTAACACTTGGGGATGATTTTACCTTACATGGTTTGATGCTCAACGCTGAAATATATCATTTTTTGGGGAATTCCTCACATGGTTTGAATTCTCAGGCACCTTTTCTCTCTCATTAGTTGATTTCAGTTGCTCTACATGGGTCATGTTTTCATCTAGCAATTGTATATGTTTCTGATTTAGTTGAGCATAGTCTTCTTCTTCCAAAGAGGAAGATTCCTCTAGACATAATCATTCAGTTTGTATTTAGAGGTTCACATGCACATATTTAGGATGTTGCTACACAGAAGAACCAGAATACTGCTTTGTTGCTGCATAGTGCTGAAAATTGCAGAAAAAGATTTTGCAAGTTTTTAACTTGTATTTCTTGCTTCCTGCTTATCTTGAGGGGGGGGTTTCCCATGAGGTTTTCCCCTATTTACTCTGTTTATTAAGAAATGTTTTTATATTTTAGATTGTATAAAAGTGACTTATGGCCTTTTTTCCAAATCCTATAGTTTTCCAAGTTAGGATTTAGGGGGGTGTTAGGATTTATAATCCTCCCTTAACCAAACTATCTACTAGATTATATTATCCTAACTTAGGAGTCATTTAATTATTATTGGGTCGATTAGTACCATTGGGTCCACTTGTCCTAATGGGGCCACATGTACCAGTCACTAGAGTGCAGGGAACACCAATAGAGGATAATTGAGGCTGACTGCACTTGTATGCATCATTTTAGGAACCTCCTAGACCAATCCCTACATTTTAGGAGACATCAGGAGTCCCAACACCAACCTCCTTCAGTTGCTGGGAGTTGGTAACTAGTTAAGCTTAGTTACTCTTCAGTTACATTCAATTAGTTCTCCTCCAATTCAGTTAGTGCTAGTTATGCATGGCTTCATGTGGGACGAAACTAGTTGTCACCTACTTCTCACCTACGACTATAGTTAGACTGGTTTAACTAATTATAATTGATGGATTGACTAAATTAGACATCTGGAATTAACCTATTGGACTATGATAGTGATTTAGACATATTTAGTTATTCACGCAGTTAGATACAATTAGAGTCAGTTGGTGGATTCAAATTCATCCCTGATGATTTGAATTCCTCCTTATGTAACACTATTGTAACACTGGATTCTGTAATGAAGATGATACTATAATTAACTGGGTAATACTTGTCTATTTTTTGTGATATTTGATTTGTTCAGTGTGTATTTTTCATTCTCCTTCACTACATAATAAATAAGAATCTGATTGCACTCATTTCTTGATGATCTAATGGCATAACAATTCTAATCAGAGTCAACTGAGATCTGATATGGATCTGTGAATAATTAATATTTCCAACACTCCCCCTTAATTATGAGCAGATGGGGATCTAAAAAAAAACATTACAAAATGTTTCAAATCTTAAACCTACTCTGTGCATGACAGAGTTCACTGTGCAGAACTTGTCATTCCAAGATAACTTCATAAATATTGGAATTTATCCCTTACCAATGGTTTTGTAAAGATGTCTGCAAGTCGATCTTTAGACGTGCAAAATTCTAAACAAATTTCTTTGTTGTTCACCAACTCTCTTATGAAATGAAATAATGTGTCAATTTTCTTGGTTCTCTTGTGAAACACATGGTTCTTAGACAATGAAATGGTTGAACTGTTGTCACAGAAAATGGTTGTTGGTTCTTGTTGGTTCTGTGATAGATCTTTCAAAATTTTCTACTTCCAAACGACTTGACATGCAGCGCTTGTAGCTTCGACATACTCTGCTTCTGCTAAAGACAGAGTTAATATGGGTTGTTTCTTTGAAGCCCATGACACAATAGCTAGACTAAAATTAAATGTGTACCCATATGAGCTCTTCCTGTCATTTGTGTTGCCTCCACTGTCACTGTCAGTGTATCCAATGAGTTTAAAATATTCTGATGTTGAATACATAATTCCAAGGTCTTTTGTGCCACTTACATACCTCATCATTATTTTACCTTCTTGCCAGTGAGATTCTTTTGGTGACTCCATGAATCTTGAGATCAGAATTACTCCATACATTATGTCTGGTCTTGTCGCTATTAAATACATAAGGCTTCCAACCCAGATTTTAAACATCGTAGGATCTAGAGTTGATCCAACATCATCCTTGCTCAATTTTAATCCTGTTATTACTAGTGTTGGGGTTGTATTGAAATTAGACATGTTAATTTTTTTCAAAATTGCGATATAAAAATACCACTTTCAAACTATTGGACTTCAATTCCCAAGAAAAATTCATAAGCCCCAAATCAGTCATTTCAAATTCACAATCCATGACTGCTTTAAAATATTTTATGCCAAAGTCACCAGTAAATATTAAATCATCTACATACGGGAAGACAATTAACATATTACCTTGCTCATTCACTTTGGTGTTCAACGTAGGTTCACTTTCACTTCCGTGAAATCCATTTTCGGTGATATAGGAATCAATCTGACTATACCAAGATCTAGAGGCTTGCTTCAAACCATAGAGTGCCTTTTTCAACCTGTACACTTTATGCTTTTCACCTAGAACTTCATAGCCTTGTGGATATTCCACATATACTTCCTCCTCTAGATAGCCATTCAAAAATTATGACTTAACATCAATTTGATAAACATACCATTTATTTTGTGTAGCAATGGCCAAGACTTTTATGTTTTTATCCATGCGTGCGATAGGTGCAAAAGTTTCATTGAAGTCTATGTTGAGCTACTGTGTGAACCCTCTTGTGACCATTCTTTCTTTGTGCTTTTGCACATTCCCATCATCATCGTACTTGGTCTTGTAAATCCATTTGGCGATGATTACATCTTTATCTTTTAGTACATCTACCATCTCCCATGTTTGATTCTTCTCAATGCATTCTATTTATTCATCCATGGCTTGTGCCCATACTTCTTATTCAACAACTTCCTCAAATGTTAGTGGATCATATATTGGAGAAAATAATGCAAAGAGAGAGAATGAATTTGGTTTACCAGCTTCATATATTTAACGTAGACTTATTTTCTTCATTGGTTCTGTCGATGTCGACCTCAACAAAATGCTTGATGGATTTTGTTGTGCTCTTGGTGTGCTTGTCTAAATAGCTTGAGCTGCAAATTGTGTCAAAGTTCCTTGTGTTGAACCATGTCACGGTGTCATGGGAATCGATCATGCTACGACCGGTTAACTTACATGTGGTGTTTGAACCACTTCCTCTGCCATGTCATCATGGTCGACATTCAACACAATCTTGACATTTATGTCGACAGTTCCATCACATGATTCATTCTTGACAAATTGAACATCTCAATTGATGATCACTTTCCTTGCGACAGGACCATACAACTTGTATGCTTTTGTGTATTCAAAATAGCCAAAAAAAATACATTTATGTCCGTTCTTGTCTAATTTGTTTCTTAGCTCATTTGGAACATGAGCATATGCAACACAATAAAAAAAAATTGAATGAGAAACACTATGATTCATACATGTCCATGCTTCTTAAGGAACTTTGTTCTTCACAGTATTTGTTGGACACCAGTTCATGATATATACAGCAGTTGTGACTGCTTCATCCCAATATTCATTTTACAAATGCTTGGATGCAATCATGTTGTGTGCCATCTCCATAATGGTTCTATTCTTTCTTTTGGAAACACTGTCCTATTGAGGTGTATACCGTGCATGGAATTGCTTTTGTATGCCATGGGTCTTGCAAAAATCTAGGAATTCATTCAAAACATATTCACCTCCTCTATCGGTCCTTAATATTTTGATGTGGTGTCCACTCGAGTTCTACATGAGTGCCTTGAACTACTGAAAACAACTAAATGCATCAGATTTATTTTTCAGAAAATATACCCATGTTTTTCTTAAGTAGTCATCAATAAAAGTAAGAAAATAATTGCAGCCACCAATGGATGATGTCTGCATTGGACCACAAATATCATAGTGCACAATCTCAAGTGGTGTGTGTTCTCTATATGAATTTCCAATTGGAAAAGTCTCTCTATGCTGCTTGCAAAAAATGCAAACTTGACAAACTCTTTCTGATTTGTCGATCAATGGAAATCCTTTCACCATATTCTTTGTGTGCAGTAGCTTTATCCCACCAAAATTCATATGTCCAAATCTGAAATGCCACATCGAGGACTCATCTTGAACTTATGTTTGAAATGCAGCTTGAAAATCAGCATTGTCATTTTCTTTCTTGTCGGAGTGCTTGTATACTTCCTTGCTTTCTTCCTTGAATGCATCTCTTGTATTTTTTTTTCCTTTCATGTATGAAATTATCCTCAATGGAAACAAACGATTGCTAGTCATTGACACTTTTTCTATCAACTGGTTTCTTGGACACTTATCATTAATCACACAATGATTGTCTTCTATATAGACTTTGAACCCTTTTTGTATCAGCTGCCCAATTCTTAACGAATTGTGTTTCAGACATTCGACATGATAGACATCAGGAATAAACGTAATCTACCCCTATTTGGTTAGAATACCAACAATACCTTTTCCCAAAACAGTTGTAACATCCCCTTAGTACGCGACCGAGGAAAATGAAGTGTAAGTAAAAAGAAATGTAAGTACTAATCCTAACTTCATCAAATTGTGGATGAAATTGATAATGTTAGGAGGCTGAAAGCTTTCCACGACTAAAACGATGATTAGGGAGGAATCAACCAGGGGGAGAGGTCAAAGGCTAGTGAAACCTTGAGAATTTAGCTTTTGATGACTAAGGGTCATCGTGGTACAATCGGGTACTAAATGGAATGCGAGCCGTATTTCTCACTATTTGGCATGAATCCAATATTGTGCTTACTATTGAGAATGTGTTCATCGCATGCAAAGACGAAAGGATTGATATTATCCTTTGAACAATAAGCAAGCTTTTGTTGATTGTTTTGTTCAATAGCATAAGCAAGCTATTACTATCATTATAAAATTGGTCTTAGAGCACATATTATTATTATTATTTTACCTTTAGGTGCATATCCGAATGATTATTATGAAATGAAAAGGAAAACACTACATTAAGTATAAAGGTGAGATAAAACTAGTTTTATCTATTAATAGTAATGAGAATCATATATAAATCCTATATATATATAAGAAAAGAGAAGAATGATATATTTACTAAGGATTCTTTCTTAAAGAATTCCTAAACCAATCAAATTGGATAAGTACCTTGAAAAGGTAAATAGAAAACAATTGAAGGAAAATTCTCTTAGAACTTAAATAAAAATTAACAAATGCAATTTGTTAATATACAAAATACCTATCAAAATAACATTATATGTATATAGAAAAAATAAAACAGATTTGGTATTTATTAGAGTGGATATTTTTAACTGAAATAACAACCATTTATTCGATATACAAGGAAAATGAAGAAATTGACAGTTGAACCCACTGGTTTGTTATATACCATTAAGTAACCACTATTTCATTAATTATTTTGGGAAACGTGTGCAGGTGGAGTCACACATACCTTCAGTTGTCTCTTTTAAAAATTACACTTGTATATTATATAGGTATATACATACGTTGATTTATGCTTGGAAAAAGGAAGGGATCACTATCGATATCTGTTAGGGGAATGAAAAAGAGAAGCGCCAAGCTTCTACCCTTGGGAATTTGATAGGGCTAGTCCCTACATTAAGGAGAGTTATCACTTTATTTTGTTTCCTAGGGCGATCTCTTCGATATCAGCCATATGAAGTGTCGTCACTGATTTCATGGTATTTTATTTAAAAAACATATATATCTGAGTGAGTAAATACATAGATTTTTTTTTTTAGGTTAGGGAAATCGGTAACACGTCCGGATTACCTGGGCGAGGCCCATCACAGCGGGCCATGTCTCGATGAGATTTGATCCCTGGTGGGCTGGGTGAAAACCACCTTCCCCACCGTACAGGATCCCATTGTTACAATAGAGTGTATTAATTGCCTAAGAGCGTTAATCCTGGGGAAATCACTTCTTAAGTGAAGATGAATAGAGGAGGGGCGTAAAAATATTAGCACTTTTCAGTGGAAGAACCAGGGGGATTGGGGTTTTAGGGGCGAGCCCAATACTTTTGCAGCTGCTTCCAACTGTCTGAATAAAGGTAATCCAAGATCTCGTATTTGTATTACCTTTCCTATGTTTATGATTACATAGATCCATGATCTGGTAAGAGTTGTCTTCGCTTCACCATATAATTTTTTTCAATAAAGTATGTTGTTAATAATTATAAATGTTTTTTTTTTATTGATGTAAATCGTAACCCTGTGATAAAGGGAAGAAAAAACATTTCATTTTCCTGCGATTTTTGGATAATTCTCTTTGTGTTCAGACTCAGATCTGAAGGATGCTTTACTATTTTAACCTCTTCTTTTCCTTTACTATAGTTCTCGCCGTGTTTATACTCAGATATGAAGGATGCATTACTATTTTAACCTCTGCATTTCCTTCAAGATAGTTATCTCTGTGTTCAGACTCATATTTGAAGGATGTGGTTACTATTTTTAACCTTTGATATTTTTGGATAATTATCTGTGTGTTCAGACTCAGATCTGAAGGATACGTTTACAATTTAACCTCTGCCATGTTTATCTCTATTGAACACATAATCCTAGATCTGAGATATGTCACTCTGGGTGTATCTGTGATCTAGAAATTGTGCATATGACTGTATATGTCTTCCACCGATCTGTAGTGAGCATCGCTTGGTTATTATCTTTTGACTTATGATAGACTAGAAGTCTGTAATTGTATTTTAACCTCTGCATGAACTCGACCTGCATGTGTGATAGGTTTTAACCTCTATATGAGTAATTGGTTTACGATCAAATTAGACTCACACATGAAGTATCTGTAAGGTGTCTTCGTGTTTTAAACCTTTGTATGATGAAATTGATTTAAATGCATAATTTAAGTATATGTAATAAATGTTTACGGAGTTACTTTTCTATCTTATCATTTGCACCGATCGGATGATCTGGCTCTTGTTGGTCGTCCGATAGGTGCAAATGGTCGGATGGAAAGCTAACTTCAATATTTACGATTAAAAAATCTATGTGTAGATTTAGATTCAGATTTCGCTATGAAGTATTTATAATTACGATTTAAATCCTTTCTTTCTGAATTGGAAATCAGACCAATATTATATGGCTGCCAATTAACCTCTGATATAATAGGCTTTGCATTCTGTTACTGAAATTGGTTGTATTTTATTTAGATCCAGTTTACAACACCCCTTTAGTTTGGTTATGTTATTATAGTTATAATTATAATATTTCTCCTACATAATGTCCATGTACCTGGTGATGATTAATTGAGTGCGGAGCCCCTTTTATTCTTGGATCCATTCCTTATCCCAATCAATACCTAAATGCATGAATGTTTGGCTAACCTTCTTTGGGTGAGAGAATGAACTAAATTTTTGAATCCTATATTAAAATATTCTTCTAGAGGCTATTTATAGAGAGGAAGAATTTATCTAAAAACCCCATTTTTGTAAAAACATACCGAGTTCTAGGTTGGATATGAGAAAGTTTCAAACAATATCAATCCTTGTATATGCTAACAGATTTGTGTGATTACCGTATTTTCATGTGTCTGGTTAACTACTAGTTGGTTACAATGTTTTATTTATTTGGCGTAAATGAAGGGTTTAAACATATAGAACGTGTCCAAAGATCTATGGGATGGATCTAGTTATTTCTTACCCTAGTGGATTCATCGCCCAGCTCGAGGGTGGATTTAGACGGACAAACATATGTCAAAAGAATCTTGTGGTTGGGAGGAAAATTCGTGGGATGTTTTCAATCGCTCTAGTTTCATTCAGTTTAGGGAAGTAACTGTAATGGTTGATTTTATTTAAGGAATGTATTTTATTGTGTTGTCTTCTTGTTAAATAATGTTGTTAAATTACTACTTGTTTTATGGTGATCCCATGTATATTTAACATGATCTTAAGGGTGGCTGCAGAAGAAGGTTTACCATCACTCTCGGAGGACAGTGTTGTGAAATATTTCTACAGGTGTATGCATTTTATAAGTTAGAGACCCTTTATTATCGAAAGGGTTAGAGATTTGCTTGAAGTATGATTTTGGTCTTTAAGATGTATATTTATGTCGCATGTATGGAAATGTGATAAAAGGTGTTTTGGACATAAGGTTGATTTAGATAAGATTAAATAATTGTATTCTTTAGTATATTTTAGAATGGTTTTGACCCTATGATAATCATGGCAATAGGATTATAACATATTTTTCTTATGATGGCTATGATGGTTGTTCTACAAGCTTATAACTTTATGATTGATTACAAGTTAATATGCAATGGAAATTTGTTTTACACCATATACTCGAGGATCTACGGACAATATTTGGGGTTTGTTACATATGGTATCAGAGCTCAAGTTGCAACACTTGGGCATTTATGGGCAGAACGTAAATCATAAGGTACACATTGGGTGAAATAATGATTGAGTTGGTAGAGATAACAAAAGGTAATAAGGTAAATATCGGGGAAGACTTTCCCTCTCGTATTACAATTCATTTGTATCTAAGGGATGAACTATAAGTATATATCTAATACTTGTTGACCCACTAATGTGACAATTAGAATGTAGATTAAAGAAAGTTCCACTAGAAAAGAAAATCATTATTTATCTCATATATATATTTCTCCTTGTCATGATGAATGCACGATAATCATTGAAATTCATATAGTGGGAGATCCAATGATGAAGATGAACTAACCTTGCATTTTTGTGTTATAGGACGTAAATGAGGGGTGCAAAGTTCCTTCGAGAAACTTATGGATGGACGAGGATTATGCTCAAACTAGAGTGACCAGTTGGTCATCTAAAACGAGATAAGTACCATTTTCAGGTTTTGAGTATAACATGATCTCTATCAAAATAAAATTTGGTTGCCATTATCAAAAAGGGCCTTAGAATATTGTTAAATGCATCATGCATAGATTCATTACAATATAGTGTTGTGGACTACTAAATAGCATGTTTATCCTTTTGGAATTCGAAGGGAATAATTTAGATGCCAATTAAACTAATACAAGGAAAACCCTTAGAAGAAGGATCGATGTTATACCCATGACAAACTTTGTAAAAAAATATATTCAAAAAAGAGGACAACCATTCTTCTTTAGTCATATGACCTATATCTTGTATCTCAAGTATCTGTATGATAACCCATGACAGTTTGGAGGTGTTAGATCAAAGGTAAATTGTGTGTTATTATAAAAATGCATTTTCTCATAATTCGTGATTATACTTTAGTATGAAAAAGCATTGTGTTGATGATGTATATTTGCTAGAAACATTAAACACGTGGATTAATAGGAATTGTGGTTACAGTTTCAAGTACCCTTAATGTTTTACGAAGTGTGTCCTTAACTTTCAATGCTAAGTGATAACAATTCCATTTTCATATGTAATTAAAAATGTTGATTAAAAACATAGTGAAAGACCTTGTTAGAAGAACTAACTGTATGTTATAAACAAGCATAAATAGTTGGGTCAATAGACGTATGAATACTTAATATTTTAGAAAATATTGACCCATTTTGGTGTATGTTGTTGGTAACGGATTAATGGTGTTGTAAAAGTAAGTGACTAAATAGAACATATTTGAAATTGATTATTAGAGATAAAACCACTTCTGGGTAAATGGTGAGTTTAGTCTTATTGACTTGGTATGGGTATATGATTATATGGAAAACTAAGGGAAAGTATTCTACGACTAAAAATTTTCGCCTTATGATTATGTTATGAAATGTTGCGTTAACAAATAGTTTTGGATATTATTAGTATTTTTGTGAATTTATGAAAAATGAGATCATTAGAACAGTTCATTGTTGTTATTTGAGTTTTAATCAAGGAAGCTCCTTTGGAAAGTTGGGTAACAATGATAGAGGTATGCACTTTTACTATTGCGCATATACAAACCAAAATAAATGTATATCAGTCATGTTAAATGTGCACATGTGTAAATACTAATTTTATATCACCGTTATGCAAGGAATGGGGTTATTCAAATAATTATATTGCACTTATGAATTAGGAAAGAAATAAATTTCCTATTCTTATTCAATAAAAGATAATATATAAAGTTGATTGAAATCGTTCATCGGTAGGAATTGTTACATGAAATATTGATTGTTATACAATTTTATATTGTGACTAACTATTCATGGAGAAGTGTAGGAATTAGGGATGTGGAAATTGAACCCAGGTGTTAGAACAATTACACTCACAACAATTGCCAATTACACATGCAAATTACTCACAAAAGGAGACTGAATATGGAGCAGAACACTAATCTGTATTGAATAAGTGTACAATAGCCAACCCTGTGAAGTCATAGGCTGCCACAATAAATAATTACATGAGAGATTTGAATGCATAAGGATTCCATTTGAATTTGGTCAAAAGAAGGCTTACTAAATCTAAACAAATCCCCCATAGGTGCATAAAGCAGTTTCCAAAACTATCTAGGAGCTCACGAATTGGAAAAATCAATTAGGCAAGCTAATAGGTGGTGGAAGGACAAATCATACATGCTTTTCATAGGAGAAAAGAGTGGAGGATGTTGAGGACAAAAAACAAGTTAAATTCACCTAGTCAAACTTTCCCAATTGCCTTAAAACTCAGAAAAAGCACGCAATAAAGCAGAAAAAGCAGACATGCGCTAGGGAGGCCAGGAATAAAACAAATTTGATTCCAAGAGGTTTCCCAAGCGCTCCATGACTCAAATTTAGCAAGTTTGACCACTATGTATATGTGGAGGACAACTTGCATAAGGTGGAATATGGAAACTAGGCAAATCAGACAAAAATTGGATTAATTAATGTCTAAGGTAGCTAACTATGGGTTGATTATT
>LPNX010605556.1:112393-143754 GCA_001517045.1 Pseudotsuga menziesii
AGGTTGAATTTCGATCTGTGTTGTCACCTGCCCAATCACTATCAATAAACCCAATCAAATCAAGATCAGATTTAGCTTTGTAGAAGATCCCATGTGTCCTTGTTCCCTGAACAAAGTTAAGGATCCTTTTGGCTTCTCTCCAATGGATCTCATGAGGCTGATCCATGTATCTTGAATCCACACTTACTGCATAAGAAACATCAGGTCTAGTATGTGTAAGATACAACAAACATACAATCAATTTCCTATACAGTGTATTGTTTACCATAGGTGAAGAATCAGCTTCTTCAAGCTTAACTCATGAAAGGAAAGGAGTCTTGCTTGGCTTGCAATCCTTCATATTGAATTTGTTCAGCAAATCCAAGGCATACTTGGACTGATGTACTTTGATTCCTTCTTTGGTTTTAGCAATCTCGAGCCCCAAGAATTGGCTCAATAAGCCCAAATTTGTCATTGAGAAGGCATGGTTCATTGCATCCTTTAAGGAAGCAATTTCATCCTTTGAGCTTCCTGTAATGAGAAGGTCATCAACATACAAAAAAATGATCATTAATGAACCATGAATCAGCTTCCAACAAACATTTGGATCTGATTTGCATCGAACAAAATTCAGTGATAGCAGAAAGCTATCAATCTTGGCATACCAAGCCTTGGGGGCTTCCTTAAGCCCATACAATGACTTCTTTAGCCTGCACACAAGAGATGGGTTAGTAGAAAATCCTTGAGGCTGCTGCATGTATATCTCTTCAGTGAGATCTCCATTCAGGAAAGCACAGTTCACATCCATGTGGTGTACCTCCCACTGCTTTGAAGCTGCAATGGCTAAGGCTAGCCTGATGGAGTCCATCTTTGCCACTGGTACAAAGGTCTCATTGTAGTCTATGCCATGTACCTGTAAGTAGCCCTTGGCTACCAATCTGGCCTTGTACTTTAGAGGTGAACCATCAGCAGAAAAATTGGTTTTGTACACCCACTTACACTGAACTAGCTTCCTCCCTGGGGGAAGATCAACCAGCTCTCAAGTGTTGCTCTTCTGGAGTGAGTTGAACTCTTCTTTCGTTGTTGCTTGCCATCTTGGATAATTTGCTACATCTTCATATGTATGTGGGTCTGATTCAACCATCAGATATCATTTCTCTGCAAACATAGGATCTTTCATGCACAGAGCACTCTCAAACTGAGATCTAGTCCTCCTAGGGTCATTAGGATTTCCAGCTAGTTCTCCAGCTGCATGAATGGTCTTGGATGCCCATTTTGGTCTTGTAGGACTGTTAGGATCTGCAATCAAATCATCATTATCAGACATATAAGAATCATCATGTTCAACTATCTCTTCACTTACATTCAGAGGTTCTGGTGGTGAAGAGGATTCTCCAACTTCTACTGCTGCTAGGGGTTCTTCTTGAAACTGAACACACCTTTCAATGAAGGATTTGTTTGTGCTAAAATTGATCAGCTTATACCCTTTTGAATCTTCACAGTACCCAACAAATAGACACTTTTGGCTTTGGGGTTGCAAAGCCTTCCTCTTTTCTGTTGGAATTCTAGCCCAAGCCCTTGAGCCAAAAATCCTGAAATGGGTCACATCTGGCTTGTGCCCACTCCATGCTTCAAAATGAGTCATAACATCAAGCTATTTATGAGGAACCCTATTCTGGATATAGGATGCATAGTTTATAGCTTCGGCCCAAAACTTTGGTGTCAAAGTCTTATCCTCCATCATGCAGGTTGCCATCTCTTTCAGTGATCTGTTCTTCCTCTCAGCAACACCATTCTGTTGCGGTGTGTAAGGGATAGAATGCTGCATCTGAATACCTGCATCTACACAATATTGAATGAACTCAGACTTGACATACTCACCACCATTTTCAGATCTGAGGACCTTGAGTTTCCTCCTATACTGGTTTTCAACCAAAGCCTTAAAGACTTTGAAGAGGCCAAAAACTTCAGACTTGTGTTTCAGGAAGTAAACCCAGAAATACCTGGAAAAGTCATCTATGAATGTCAATGCATATTTTTCCTGACTCATTGACATATGAGGAAATGGGCCAGCAACATCACTGTGGATCAACTCAAGAGGTGCAGAGGTTCTCTCATGACTAGCTCTCTCAAATTTATGCTCTGGGTGTTTTCCTAAGATGCAACCTTGACAGACTCCTTTGGAAAACTTAATCTTTGGTAACCCTATGACCATTTATTTTTCACTAAGATCAGAAAGATACTTGTAATTGAGGTGGCCAAATCTTTCATGCCAAAGCTTGCTTGCCTCATTAGCATGAATCAGAAGAGCAGAGGGGTTTGAGTAGGGTAGAAAGTGTGAGAACATGTATACCTTTGAAGTGTGATTTGCAACTCCTTTTGCAATGACTTTACCACTTGAGATCTCTGTGATATCAACTTCATCAGGGGAGAATATGACCTTATTTGGAGACCCTTTGTGGGTCATCTGATACACTAATAAGAGGTTAGAGGCAAGAACTGGAACATACAATACATTGCTGAACTTACCATGGTCAAGATCAATCCTCCATTCGCCCAAACTTTCAGTGAGAGAGTCATCTCCCAGTACTATTGGTGGACCTTTCGACATGTCAAGTGAGGTGAATGCCTCCTTGGTTGAAACCATATGTCTTGAAGCTCCAGAATCAATGATGAAACTAGGTGAGCTTGATGTGCCAGCAACCAATGCATGAACTCTCTCTCTGTCTTCTGAATTTGATCCTCCTTCCCTCTTCTTTGAGTTGTCTAGAAGGGAGATGCCATTCTTCTCCAGGAGTTGGGTCAACATGTCTATTTTCTTCTTCATGCAGGAGCTTTCAGAATGGTTTCCCTTACTGCAGTATGCGCACTTGCTCATTTCTCCTTTGTTCTTCTTCTTCTGGGGGTTCTTCTTGGAACCTTGAGGCTCCTCCAGAGACTTGTTCTTGTCTCTCTTTTTCTCAGGTGGCTTCTTAGCTTTCTTCTTGATTTTTGAATCCACCCTCGAATCTCCAACAACCAGAGGTTGGTCTTTGGAAGGTTTGATGGTGCCCATCATCAGCAATTTATCTTGTTCTTATGTGAGAGATTCCATGAAATCTACAAGGCTAGGCATTTTCTAGGCTCGAGCTATCAACTTTGTGGCATAGAAGGTCGATACAAACATTCAATAGTTAGGTCCAAGCTTCGAGAGTATGGCCAAAACTAGCTGATCATCCTTCTTTTTGATCCCACATTGTTTTAGCTGCAAAACAAGTGCTTTGAACTTGGAAAAATAGAGTTGCAGGGATTCAAAGCTATTAGGACTCACGGAGATCAATTCATTTTCAATTTGATGTCCCCTCATTTCATCTATCTTACCAAAAATATCAACAAGTTTCTCCCATACTTCATTCGGTGATGTTAATCCATCAAGATGGAAAAGGAGGTCTCTGGATATGCTCAGACACAGGAGACCATAGGCCTCATCCCTCCTGTTGTGCCATTTAATCTTTTCTATAGCTGCATTGGGATCTGCTTCTATTGCCATAGTCACTCTATAGAGGCCTTTCTCTCTCAACAGTATATCCATCTCTACTTTCCATTCAAAGAAGTTAAATGGAGTCAAGATGATCTTCTAAGATTGATCCATAGCTTAGAAATTGTCCCTTCAGTCAGCGGAATGCTCCCAGTCAATGATGTCGAACCTGCAATACAAATTGGAAGGAGATAAATCGATCTACAAAGGTTCTGATACCATGTGGAAATTCAACCCAGGTGTTAGAACAATTACACTCACAATAATTGCCAATTACACATGCAAATTACTCACAAAAGGAGACTGAATATGGAGTAGAACACTAATCTGTATTGAATAAGTGTATAATAGCCAACCCTGTGAAGTCATAGGCTGCCACAATAAATAATTACATGAGATATTCGAATGCATAAGGATGCCATTTGAATTTGGTCAAAAGCAGGCTTACTAAATCTAAGCAAATCCCCCATAGGTGCATAAAGCAGTTTCCAAAACTGTCTAGGAGCTCACGAGTTGGCAAAATCAATTAGGCAAGTTAATAGGTGGTGGAAGAAAAACTCATACATGCTTTTCATAGGAGAAAAGAGTGGAGGATGTTGAGGACAAAAAACAAGTTAACTTCACCTAGTCAAACTTTCCCAATTGCCTTAAAACTCAAAAAAAGTAGGCAATAAAGCAGAAAAAGCAGACATGCGCTAGGGAGGCCAGGAATAAAGCAGATTTGATTCCAAGAGGTTTCCCAAGTGCTCCATGACTCAAATTTAGTAAGTTTGACCACTATGGATGTGTGGAGGACAACTTGCATAAGGTGGAACATGGAAACTAGGCAAATAAGACAAAAATTGGATTAATTAATGTCTAAGGTAGCTAACTATGGGTTGATTATTCTAACAAGGGAATTGGTTATGGAAATAATATAGAGAGTCATGATGGGAACCAAAGTTCCATGACTGCAATCAACCAGATGATATGAGAGACATTTGGCACATGTGAAACTAAAAAGAAGAATGTACAGGAGGTACATGTTTTCCTCTCAGCCAGCTAAGCACCAATATGCATCCTATGGGGACACTCAGGTGTAAGACATCTGGTTAGACTTCTTTCCACATGAATTTACATTGTAAGAAGACTATCACGAGAGTAGGGGCTCTGTGAAGAGCCTTTGGGTATCATGGTGTCTGAGAAAGGAAGTGATTGAGCTCGGTGAAGCACCCTGAATAGAACAGGTAGGAGATACACCTGAGAAGGGGTATCATCCTCGTGTTGGATAGGATGGATTAGCACTCATAGTACTGTTGGCATTGTGTTTTATTGGATGGAGGGAATCCACGAGAAACCATAAAGACACTTAATAACACTGGTAAAAAGTATATGCACTGTAAGTAAATTCATCCTATGAGGAAATGTGCTTATCTATCGATAAATAGAGTAGATAGGGAATACTTAAAACACTGTGAATCATGAACTTAAATAGTGTTTGATTATTGATTTATGCCTATACTGTTGATGTTGATCATAGTAGAGACATCAAAAAGGATGCGGAAGCAAGAAATGAGAACCTAAAGGGAAATGAACACAAAGCTTGACAAACATGTAACATTGAGGACGGTGTTAATTCTAAGGGGGAAAGTATGTAACATCCCCTTAGTATGTGACCGGGAAACGCGAAGTGTAAGTAAAAATCACTGTAAGTACTAATCCTAACTTCATCAAATTGTGGATGAAATTGATAATGTTAGGAGGTTGAAAGCTTTGCACGACTAAAACGATGATTGGCGACGAATCCACTAGGGGGAGAGGTAAAAGGCTAGTGAAACCTTGAGAATTTAGATTTTGATGACTAGGGGTCATCATGGTACAGTGGGGTACTGAATGTAATGCAAGTCATATTTCTCACTATTTAGCATGAATCCAAAGCTGTGCTTACTATTGAGAATGCGTCCATCGCATAAAAAAGATGAAAGGATTGATATTATCCTTTGAACAATAAGCAAATTTTTGTTGGTCGTTTTTCTCAATAGCATAAACAAGCTATTACTGTCGTTATAAAATTGGTCTTAGAGCACAAAATAATATTATTATTTTACCTTTAGGTGTATATCTGAATGATTATTATGAAATGAAAGGAAAACATTATGTTAAGTATAAATGTGAGATAAAACTAGTTTTATCTACTAATAGTAATGAGAATCATATATATAAATCCTTTATATATAGATAGCTAGATGTACATATAAACAAAGATAAAAAGGATTTATTTACTAAGGGTTCTTTCTTAAATAAAGATTAACAAATGCAATTTGTTAATATACAAAATACCTATCAAAATAACATTATATGTATATAGAAAAAATAAAACAGATTTGGTATTTATTAGAGTGGATATTTTTAACTGAAATAACAACCATTTATTCGATATACAAGGAAAATGAAGAAATTGACAGTTGAACCTAGTGGCTTGTTATATACAATTAAGTAACCCAGTGGTTTGTTATATACAATTAAGTAACCACTATTTCATTAATTATTTTGGGAAAGGTGTGCAGGTGGAGGAGTCACACATACCTTCGGTTGTCTCTTTTAGAAATTAGGAATGTATATTATATAGGTATATACATATGTTGCTTTATGCTTGGAAAAAGGGAGGGATCACCATCGATATCTGTTAGGGAAATGAAAAGGAGAAGCACCAAGATTCTATCCTCGGGGCATATGATAGGGCTAGTCCTATTGGTTATGGAGCCTGATCTCCAGAGATATTATTGAGCAGTCGTGTTTGTACCCCAGGTTTACTGTACACTTGTCCCAGCCGGGGAGTGCGGGGGGAATTTTCCAACAGTCTTGCGGACCCATGATATTGGGTTAACCGTAGTATTTTCCCATTGTATTTCCCCTATAAAAGAAATAATTGTAACATGACTATGTATGGTATTGGAAGAGATGCTGTGAGATCGTGAAGAGGAAGTGCAGCGTTTCTTCTGCAAGTTGTATCCCTTCATCTTTCTAGACTATAATAAAAGGACTGTAAATTTCTTTGCGGACATAACCCATCGTTTGGGTGAACCACGTTATATCTGTGTCTTTCTGTAATGTGTTTAATTTGTTTTGCATCTTGTTTTATGATTTAACTATATATTTGTTATTGCTCCGTCGTCTTGTTTTCTAACAATTGGTATCAGAGCCAAAAGGTCTATTTGTTTGGTAAACTCACAGGAAAGAAGGGTTCCTGGTTTGAGTGGGAGCAATGGCATAAGAAGGAAAGTTTAGGGTCAAGAAATTTAATGGCCAAAACTATCAGTTATGGAAGATGCAAATGGAGGACTATCTATACCAGAAGGATTTATACCTGTCGTTGGGTGGAAAATAAAAACAATCGGTGGCTATGAAGAATAAATAATGGGAGGTTCTTAACAGAAAGGCACTGGGAACAATACGGTTGTGCCTGGCTTCGCCAGTGGCTTTCAATATTTTGAAAGAAAAAACAACAAAGGGCGTGCTGAGTGCATTGCGTAAGCTCTATGAAAAACCTTCGGCTTCCAACAAGGTATTTTTAATGAAGCGTTTATTTAATATCAAGATGTCAAAAGGTGGATCTGTTTCCGATCATTTAAATGAGTTTAATACACTTACCATTCAGTTAATTTCTGTAAATGTGAACTTTGATGATGAGTTTAGGGCTCTTCTAATATTGTGCTCATTACGAGATAGCTAGAATATCTTGGTCATGGATGTAAGTAACTCTGTCCCTAGTTCAAACACTCCTAAGTTTGATGATGTTGTTTGTGTTATTCTTAGTGAGTAAATGCGAAGAAAAAACATAGGTGAGACATCAGGTAATGCGTTGACCATGGAGAGCAGAGGGAGACAAAACGAGAGAGGAAGGATCCTAGGAAATTGCAGCAAGTCTAAAAAGGGCAGATCCAAGTCCAAATTTGGAAAAATAGAATGCTAGAACTGTGGTAAGAAAGGACATCTAAAGAAAGACTGCAAAGTACCAAAGAAGAAAGGTGAGAGGCATCAAGAGACTACTCAGGAAGCGAATGCGAATGTAACAGGTGATGTGTTACAAGATGCTTTGATTCTTTCATTAGATAATACTAGTGATTACTGGGTAGTAGATTCAGGGGCTTCATGTCATGCTACACCCCATAGGAAATTCTTTCATGATTATTTTCAAGGTGATTTTGGACATGTTTTATTGGGGGATGATGAACCATGTAAAATTGTTCGAAAGGGTAAGGTATGGATTAAGTTAAATAATGGAAATAACGGGATGCTAAAATATGTAAGGCACATTCCTGCTATGAAAAGAAATATAATCTCAACAGGGTAGTTGGGAGATAGCGGTTGTTTGTCTACGTTTGTAGAAATGTGGTGGAAGGTCACTAAAGGATCAATGGTAATAGAAAAAGGAGATAGGATAGGTATGTTATATTTATGTCCTCATAATACTGATTATTGTATCTATGTAGCTTCCACAGAAACAGGTCCGGCTTTGTGGCATCATAGGCTTGGCCACATGAGTGAGAAGGGGATGCGGATTCTCCACTCAAGGAAACTGCTTCTAGATTTGAAGCAGGTAAGTTTGGAAGTCTGTGAGAACTATGTTTATCAAAAACATAAGAGAGTTAGATTTCTCAGGGTTGGGAAACAAAAGAAGAGTGAAAATTTAGAGATTTTCCATACATATGTATGGGGACCAGCTCAGGTACAATCTCTTGGTGGCTCTCGTTATTATGTTACTTTTATTAATGATGCAACTAGAAAAACTTGGGTTTATTGAATTAGACATAAATCTGATTTGTTTGATACTTTTAAGAAGTGGAAATCTTTGGCTAAGAATGAGACAAAAAAAAAGGTTGAAATGTCTCAGATTTGATAATGGAGGTGAATATTGCAGCAAGGATTTTTACAATTACTGTTCATGCAATGGATTCAGAGAGAGAATCCCATTGTCTCAGATATGATAATGGAGGTGAATACTGCAGCAAGGAGTTTGATAGTTACTATTCACACAATGGGATTCACAGAGAGAAGAAAGTTCCTGGAACACCACAAGAAAATGGTGTGTCAGAAAGGATGAACAGAACAATCATGGAGTGTGCAAGGTGTATGAGACTGCATGTAGGGTTACCCTTACAGTTTTGGGTAGATGTTGTAAACACTATTTTTTATTTAATAAACAGAGGGCCTTCAAGCACTTTGGATGGTGGGATTCCAGAGGAGGCATGGACAGGTAAATAGGTAAAATACTCATTTCCGAGAAATTTTGGTTGTGAAGCATTTTTCCATATTGATAAAGATGATAGAACAAAGCTTGAGGCTAAATCCAAGAAATGTACCTTTATTGGATACGGGGTTGATGATTTTGGTCATCATTTATGGGATTATGAAAAACAAAAGATCATTAGGAGCAGAGATGTAGTATTCAATGAAAAGGTCATGTACAAAGATCAGTTGCAGGGAAAAAAAGCGGAAAAGGAAAACATAGAGTACACAATGATTGATGAAATCAAAGAAGAT
This sequence comes from Pseudotsuga menziesii, assembly GCA_001517045.1. Lineage (NCBI taxonomy): Eukaryota > Viridiplantae > Streptophyta > Pinopsida > Pinales > Pinaceae > Pseudotsuga > Pseudotsuga menziesii. The sequence continues at coordinate 121,413 of LPNX010605556.1, forward strand.
GAAGTTCCAAAGGCACTAGAAAATCAAGAACAACAACAGGTACCTGAAATTCCTGCAACTGTAAGAAAATCTACGAAGTTAAGTAGACCCCCTGAACGATTCTCTCCTTCACTGTATTATTTTATTGATGACTGATTCTGGTGAACCGGAATGTTTTGAAGAAGCAATGTAGATAGAAACTAGAAAGAATAGGGAGCAAGGCATGGATGAGGAGATGGACTCATTGGTAAGAAACCAAACTTCGGATCTGGTTAAGTTGCCTACAGAAAAAGGGGCATTGCAGAATAAATGGGTTTACAGGTTGAAGGAAGAAGATGGAGGCAAGAAGCAGTACAAGGCTAGACTTGTTGTAAATGGGTTTGCATAAAAGAAAGGTATAGACTTTGATGAAATATTTTCTCCTATTGTTAAAATGACTTCAATTAGAAATATTTTAAGTCTAGTGGAGGTAGAATATTTGCATCTTGAACAGTTAGATGTAAAAATGGCCTTTCTCCATGGGGATTTGGAGGAAGAGATTTATATGCAGCAGCCACAGGGGTATGAAGTCAAAGGGAAGGAGAATTTGGTTTGCAGGTTGAAGAAGAGCTTGTATGGCCTGAAGCAATCTCCAAGGTTGTGGTATTTAAAATTTGATAAGTTTATGAGAGAGCAAGGTTATCATAGATGTCATTCTGACCATTGTGTATATTTCAAGAGGCTAGATAATGGAAGATATATTATCTTGTTATTGTGTGTGGATGACATGCTTGTTGCAGGGTATAACATGCAGGATATAAATGTGCTCAAAATAAAAGTGTCTAAATCATTTGCGATGAAGGATTTGGGTTTTGCAAAACAAATCCTTGGTATGAGAATAACACGAGAGAGGAAAAATTGCAAATTGATGTTGTCTCAAGGTGAGTACATAAAAAAGGTGTTGCAGAGGTTTAGAATGCGGAATGCAAAACCAGTCAGTACACCTTTAGCCAGCCATTTCAAACTAAGTATGGATGTGTGTCCAAAGACATGGGAATAGATAGATTACATGTCCAGGATTCCTTATTCATCAGCGGTTGGAAGCTTGATGTATGCCATGGTGTACACAAGACCAGATATTGTAAATGCAGTAGGAATTGTGAGAAGGTATATGAATAATCCAGGTGAAGAGCATTGGAAATCAGTACAGTGGATTCTCAGGTATTTGAGAGGTACCACTTCTCATGCATTATGTTTTGGAGGTTCATACATTGTTCTACTAGGATATGTTGATGCATATATGGCTGTTGTTAAAGACAACATGAGGAGCACCACAAGGTATGTGTTTACTATGGGTGGAATAGCAGTAAGTTGGATATCAAAACTGAAATAGGTTGTTGCACTTTCAACAATGGAAGCAAAGTATGTTGCTTCTACAAAGGCTAGTAAGGAGATGATTTGGTTGTATAGGTCCATGGAGGATTTGGGTAAGAAGCAGGAGAATAGAAGGCTGTACAGTGACAGCCAGAGTGCCATTCCTCTTGCAAATAAATCAGCCTTTCATTCAAATACTAAACATATACATCTCAAGTACCACTTCATAAGATCTGTTCTAGATGAAGAACTGTTAAAAATGGAAAAGATACATACTAGCTAGAATCCTGCAGACATGTTGACAAAGGGAGTAACCAGACAGAAACTAAGTTCTTGCTCAGTTTCTATTGTCCTTCAATCATGAAGGTGAAAATAAGAAATTTTCCAAGTCCAAGGTCCAAAGCATAGTCCAACAAGTGCAACAATAGTGGAGTTGCTGTGATCAGTCTGCAAGTGGGAGATTGTTGATTATGGAGCCTGATCTCCAGAGATATTATTGATTAGTCTTGTTTGTACCCCATGTTTATTGTACACTCATCCTAGCCGGGGGGTGCGGTGGGACTTAGCCAACAGTCTTCCAGACCCATGGTATTGGGTCAACCGCAGTATTTTCCCATTGTATTTCCCCTATAAAAGAAAGCATTGTGACACGAATGTGTATGGTATTGGAAGAGAGACTATGAGAGCATGAAGAGGAAGTGCAGCGGTTTTGATGCAGGTTGTATCCCTTCATATTTCTATACTGTAATAAAAGGACTAGAAATTTATTTGTGGGTGTAGCCCATCGTTTAGTTGAACCACGTTATATTTGTGTCTCTCTATAATGTGTTTAATGTGTTTTGCATTTTGTTTAATGATTTAACTGTATATTTGTTATTGCTCTATAATCTTGTTTTTTAACAAGTCCCTACATTAAGGAGAGTGCTCACTTTACTTTGTTTCACAGGACAATATCCTCGAGATCAGCCATATGAAGTGTTGTCACTGATTTCATGGGATTTTATTTAAAAATATATATATATTTGGGTGAGTAAATGCAGATATTGTTATGATAGAGTGTATTAATTGCCTAAGAGCGTTAATCTTGGGGAAATCACTTCTTAAGTTGTGACGATGAATAGAGGAGGGGGAGAAAAATATTAATGCTTTTCAAATGAAGAACTGGGGCGATTGGGGATTTAGGGGCGAGCCCAATACTTCTACAGCTGCTTCCAACTGTCTACTTAGGGGTAATCCAAGCTCTGGTAATTGTGTTACCTTACATGTGCTTATCATTACACCGATCTGTGATTTGGTAAGAATTGTTTGCGCTTCAGCGTAGAAACGTTTTCAATAAAGTATGTTGTTAATAATTATAAAATATTTGTTTTATTTATGTAAATCGTAACCCTGTGATAAAAGGAAGAACAAACTTTTCATTTTCCTAGGATTTTTGGATAATTCTCTCTGTGTTCAGAATCAGATCTGAAAGATGCCTTACTAGTTTAGCCTATGGTTTTCCTTTAAGATAGTTCTCTCTGTGTTCAGACTCGGATTTGAAGGATGTGTTACTATTTTAACCTCTGCATTTCCTTTAATATAGTTCTCTCAGTGTTTAGACTCAGATTTGAAGGATGTGGTTACTATTTTTAACCTTTGCGATTTTTTTGATAATTCTCTTTATGTTCAGGCTCATATCTGAAGGATACATTTACGATTTAACCTCTTCCAAGTTTATCAGTATTGAACACATAATCCTAGATATGATATATGTCACTCTTGGTGTATATACGATCTATAAATTGTGCATATGACTTTAAATGTCTGCCATCGATCTGTAGTGAGTATCGCTTTGTTATTAGGTTTTGACTTATGATAGACTAGAAGTCTGTAATTGTATTTTAACCTCTGCGTGAACCTGGCCTGCATGTGTGATAGGTTTTAATCTCTGTATGAGTAACTGGTTTACGATCAAATTAGACTCACACATGAAGTATCCATAAGGTGTGTTCATGTTTTAAACCTCTATAAGATGAATCCAATTCATATGCAGAATTTAAGTATCTGTAATAAATGTTTACAATTAAAAACATTGTGTGTGGATCTAGATTTAGATTCTGTTATGAAGTATTTACAACTACGATTTAAATCCTTGCTTTCTCAATTGGAGACCAGACCAGTATTATATGGCTGCAAGTTAACCTATGAGATAATAGGCTTTGTATTCCGTTACTAAAATTGGCTGCATTTTACTTAGATCCAGTTTACAACACCCTATTAGTTTAGTTATTTTATTATAGTTATAACTTTAATATTTCTCCTACATAATGTCCATGTACCTGGTGATGATTAATTGACGACGGAGCCCCTTTTTTTCATGGATTGATTCCTTATCATGATCAATACCTAAATGCATGAAAGTTTGGCTAACCTTCTCTAGGTGAGAGAATGAACTAAAGTTTTGAATCCTGTATTAAAATATTCTTCTAGAAGCTATTTATAGAAAGGAATAATTTATCCGAGAACCCCATTTTAGTAAAAAAATACGGAGTTCTAGGTTGGTATGGGAAAGTTAAAAAGAATATCGATCCTTGTATATGCTAACATATTTGTGTAATTGTTGTATTTTCATGTGTCCAGTTAACTACTAGTTGGTAACGATGTTTTATCTATTTTTTGGGTAAATGAAGGGTTTAAACATATAGAATGTGTCTAAAGATCTTTGGGAGGGATCTAGTTATTTCTTACTCTAGTGGATTCATCCCCTAGCTTGGAGGTGGCTTTAGATGAACAAACATACGTTAAAAGAAGCCTATGGTTGGGAGGAAAAGTCGTAGGATGTTTTCAGTTGCTCTGGTTTCATTCTATTTAGGGAAGTAACTATAATGGATGATTTTATTTAAGGAATGTATTTTATTCTGTTATCCACTTGTTAAGTAATGTTGTTAAATTACTACTTACTTTATGGTGATCCCATGTATATTTAACATGATCTTAAGGGTGGCTACAGAAGAAGGTTTACCATCACTCTCGCAGGACAATGTGGTGAAATATTTCTACAGGTGTATGCATTTGATAAGTTAGAGACCCTTTACTATCGAAAGGGTTAGAGATTTTCTTGAATTATGATTTTGTTCTTCAAGATGTATGTTTATGCCACATGTATGGAAATGAAATAATAGGTGTTTTGAACATAAGGTGGATCTAGATAAGATTAAATGATTGTATTCTTTAGTATATTTTTGGAATGGTTTTAACCCTATGATAATCATGATAGTAGGATTATAACATATTTTTCTTCTGGTGGCTATGATGGTTTTTATACAAGCTTATAAATTTAGGATTGATTACAAGTTAATATGCAATGGAAATTTGTTTTACACCATATAGTCAAGGATATATAGACAGTATTTGGCGTTTGTTACAATGGTGACTTGGACATTATTTCCAAAAGTAACATCAGTTTGAACTGAATTATCTAGACTCGAAAACAAATTTAAATTACTAGTCAAATGATTGTTGTAGCCTGAATCTAAGTACCATATGTCATGTGGAATTTCTTAGACAGTATCGCATTTAATTGGATATGCACATGCCATTATGATTGCGCTCGACAGAGTGTTGGTGTTGGTCAACTGGTTTGGGATTTTCCTTCCTTGGTCATATTGTTTCTTCCTACATTCATATACATAATGACTAAATTTCTTACAATAATGACATTGAATTTTTTATTTATCAAACCTGTGACCACTAGGATGACTTGGGTTATGATTCTGTCCTCTACCGACGACATTTGTAGGACTGCTGCCACGTCCTCTTCTGGAAGAACTTCTTCCTCTACCTCTAGAGTTGTTCCTCCCCCTTCCTCTACCACCTCTTATGAATGACTATGTTGCAAATGAACCTTTCAATGATGTATTTGATCTATTGATTTTGTGTTCATGGTTGATGAGTGAAGCTTGAAACTCATCAATGGTAAACACCGACATGTCTTTGTTTTCTTCCAAGGTCACAACAAAGGATTCAAATCTTGGGGGAAGACTTCTGAGAATTGTTTCAGCCACCCTTTGGTATTCTATGTTTTCTCCATGAGATTTCAGTTGATTTACCATACCAACAACTATAACACCCCAGTTTTGACCCCATGGTATTGAATTGCATATGATGTAAATAGCGTTAATAAATTGTTGTATGGAGCTCAAGGAAAAGGCCCCACCATGGATTTAGTATTTTATGTTTCAGAAATTAAAATCGACGCCGACGGTTTATGTGCTAGCCAGGCACAATATTTTTTGAGACATCATGTAACTATGCAATTAATAACAATACCACAACTAGCTATGTGTCGCAATGTTAAAGAGATGGGGGCATGGTTTCACAAGGAATAGGGAGGAGGAAACATTAAAACCTTTGAGCCATGGGGAAAACCCAAATTTCTAAGGGAGAACCCATAAAGCTGTCAACTACCCATTTTGTCTTTTTCTTCCCAGTCATCTTGAAGTGGTTGAAGAAGTTATCTCCTTGGGATGGGAAAGGTATGGAGGGAAAATTGGATTTTGGGAAGCCACCCATTTTTGGAAAATGTGTTTTTGACTTGTGGGGCAAGTAAATGCTTGGAAATGCATGCCCAATCCATTTTTCACCCATATCCTTCATTTATCACCCATTCTCATGGATGTTGGGGGCTCTCTCATGCAGTTGAAGCTTGCTGAGCTTTCTCCCTCGCGATTTCTTGATGTTTTCTTCACTTATCCATGCCAATATTTCATTTTGGGGAGTTCCTGGGTGAAGGGGAAGAAGGGGACCATGATTCTTAGAGTTTAAGGAGGTTGTTTTAATCCTTGTGAGAAAGCTGGGAGCTTCCCTCACGTTTTTCTGTAGTTTACCCATTTTTTCTCCATGGCTGGGAAGTCGTTTTGGTTGCACAATGAAGGGTAGAAGAGACCCACAATTTTTGGGTGTTTGAAGAGGTCATTTTTTCCCCTATGAGCAAGCTGTGAGTTTCCCTCACGCGTTTCTTGTTGGAGACATTTACCAACATGCACACTTAATTTGGTCAATTTGCCCTTGTTAAACCACTATCCTAAGTTTAATTGACTCAATCAGCATCAAATGATCACACTATGACATCAGCATGAGCACACCCACATTTAACTTCAGTCAAGGAGGCTAACAGGGCTTTCTCCTTCATTCGGGGAGGCTAACTGGGCTTCCTCCTTCAATCGAGGAGCCATTCTGGGGTGATCTAAGTGTCATAAATGCACCTAATTTCTAAATGATTGTTACAATCAGTTAATCCAAGTGTTGAAGGTGCCTCCATTCATTTATTTTATTATTATTATTATTATTGATGAACTGGAGACAACTAGGGCGCCTCCAACCACTTCTGATCACCAGTTTGACTTCAGTTAACCTCATCGGGGTTCATTGGAGTTAATGATGCGCTACCACTTGTTAATTGGCATGCAGTGACATGTGTCTAAGCTAATTTTAGTTATACTTAGTCATCCATTGCACTTTGATACAGTTAGGACTCAGTTGAGTCAATCAGGACTTGATCGGTGGGTTAACTTAGTGTGTTTACTGTGTCTTGACATTCAGTTAAGCTACACCCATTCATTCAATTCGAATGACCTCCTTGGGATTTCAAATTTTCTTGGCATTCATGCATATTGTATGATCATTGTATTGTATTACTCATTCTTTATTGATTATACAGAGCTGCTACTTCTATTATAGCATCATTATGCTATTTTCATGCTTAATTGTCTGAAATATCTTATGAGATTGTGTTTTAGTCCCTAGATTACTGTGAAATATTAATATGATATCAGATATCATAGTGGGACGAAGCTCAGATCTCTCAAAAACATGGTTTTTGACATATCTTGCATGAAAAATTGAGCAAAAGCTCAAAATTCCAGCACTGCACCAGAAGCCAAGGCTTACCACTTAATACCCCAAGTAAAGAAATTGTTGATCAATCTTGCTTGATCAATTATGTTGGGTGTGATGAAAGCCTAAAATGTGCAGGTTTTCCAACCTTACGGTGCCCCTTTTGTTGTGATTTACAGGTTTTAACAGGTGACAAGCCTTGGATCGCTACAGTAGTTTGAGATGGCTTCTTCCGTCGAACTCTTGACTCCATTCAATATCCATTCATGGAAAGGAGATATGGAGATCCAACTATGTTCCAGTGGACTATACCGGGTCACTATGGACATTGAAGAAGAGCCTACTCATGTGATAGATAAATCTAGATTCTTGAACAAGAAAGATGAAGCATTCAGATTCTTGTGTTTCTGTATTTCCAAGGATCTTCTTTTCCACCTCTCGAGATTGAAGACTCCAAAGGAAATTTGGTACAAATTGGACACCCTGTATGGAAAACAGGATGATTTAAGAGTTTACCGACTTGAAAATGAGTTGATGTCTCTCCAACCTTCCAATTTCGAGACCTTAAATGATTTTTTCACGAAGTTCAAGCACAATGGTCTTACTGTTGAAGCAGTGTAAGGTGGATAAGGAGAATGATCAGCTCATCCTCACCATTCTCTCCAAACTTGGAGTTGATTATTCAGTGTTTATATCTACATTCCATACAGGAAATATCACAACCCCTGATGGAATATTCCTTCACTCAATTCCTTCATTGAGTTCCTAACAAGTGAACATGATAAGCTTATCTAGATGGGGATCATCAGATCCTCCCGTGATCAAGCCCTCTATGCTTTAGGGCCCAAATATATGAAGTGTAAAGGAAAGCAGCAAAAGACTAAAGTTCAAAACCAACAGCATGAAGAGCCTTCCGGCTTGAGGAAGAACAAAAACAAAGGACATCATGGAAAGGAAAAAGTCAAGTGTTTGTATTGCGGGAAGGGTTTCCACCCTGAACATGCCTGCATGAAAAAGAAACTTGATGAAGCTACTTCTCTTCTTGAGAAAAATCACATCAATCTTCTAGAAAGCTTTGGGAGGAGAGATCAGGAAGATCGAGAACCACAGCATGAAAGAGGTCATGCTCTCATGGCAAGCACTTCGAATTCTAAAGCTCTTTTGATAGATTCTAGAGCTTTGAATCACATGTTGGCTGAAAGAGACTCTTTCTCATCTTTGGAGACAGGCGAATCCATTCCCATCCACATGGGAGATGACTCCACAATCATATCTAAAGGACAAGGTACTGTAAATCTTGAGCATGGTTTCTTTTCCAATGTTCTGTATGTACCATCTCTTGCATCAAAACTCCTAAGTGTTTATCAAATGACACATATGGGAGTGCCCAATATATTCTCCTTTATCCTGAATGATGTAGAGATCACAGAACTTGCATCCAAAAAAATTGTAGCAAAAGGCCTTGCAAACCATCATTCAAAATCCTACGAGTTCTCCCATTTTGTGGCGAATGCAAAGCCCACCGCATTGCTGACTCATGGAAATGAGGTTAGTAGACTGTGGCATGAGAGGTTTGGCCATATGAACTTCAAATACTTGCAGCAATTACAGATAATTCCATAGTTGAAGGCCTCCCGGTCATCAAATATACCACTGGAATTTGCAAGGGTTGTGTTGTTGGAAAGCACCATGAGCATAAGTTTGATCAGGGAAAGGCAAGCCAAGCATCATGCATCTTGGGGCTGATAAATTATGATATCAGAAAACCCATTCATACCACATCCATGAATGGATCAAGGTACGTTCTCACTTTCATTGATGACTTTTCCAAATACACATGGGTCTTTTTTATAAAAAAGAAGTAGGAAGTCTTGGAAAAATTCACTGATTTGAAGGCACTAATAGAGAATGCATCTGGAAAAAATATCAAGATTTTGAGATCTGATAATGGCAGGGAGTATATCAGTAATGAGTTTCTACATATATTTTTTCAAAGTGGTATTCATATCCAACATTCAATCCCCTACACTCCCCAGCAGAACAATGTAGCGGAGAGGAAGAATTGGTCTCTCAAGGAGATGACCACTTGCATGATGGAATCAAAGAAGTTGGCTGCTAATTTGTGGGCTGAAGCCATCAATGATGTAGCATACATACATAATAGAGTGCCACACTCATCCATGAAAGGGAATACCCCTTTCAAATCCTACTTTGGACACAAGCCGGATGTGTCGAATCTAAGGGTCTTTGGGTCCACTGCATGGGCCCAAGTTTCACATGATAAAAGGAGGGATTTGCAACCAAAAAGCATAGAATGTCTGTTTATTGGATATCCCAATGAATATAAAGTTTTAAATCATATATATATCAGAACAAAACATATCATCATTGAAAGGAGTGTCATGTTCGATGAGCCTCTTCAAGAGGTAGAACTAGTGAAGGAGAAAACTGTTGAATTTCCTTCCTATTCTACTAAATATTTGGATGATGGAATTGGGGGTCATGACCCTAATTTGGATCCTATAATTTCTAATATTAGTTAACATCATACATCAGATGTTGAATCAGAACCTGAAGTACAAAATCATCTCCCAACTTGGGATAGACAGACACTCTCCTCCGTAGGTGAAAACATTAGAAATCTGGATGATCCAAGGAGAACCCGGTCTGATTTCCAAAGAGAAGGTATTGCGCTCTCTTGTCTTGATTATTTGTTGTCTGAATATTGTTATTTAATGATAATTTCATATCCTAAGTCTTACTACCATACTCGGAAGGATCTGAGATGGCAAGCTACCATGGACGAAGAGATGAATTCTCTTCAGAAAAACACTACTTGGGAACTAGTTTCTCTTCCTCTCGAGAGGAAATTGGTTCAATGCAAGTGGGTGTTATAGACTAAGGTTTCTACTGATGGAATAAAATACAAATATAATGCAATTCTGGTATCAAAATGTTTCTCTCAGGTCCAAGGTGTGGACTACCATGAGACTTTTGCACTAGTTGCAAAAATGGACTCCATCCGCCTAGTTTTGGCAATTTCTGCATCTAAGTACTAGGAAGTGGATCATATGGATGTTAAGTATGAATTTATGCATGGATATATTCATGAGTAGATATACATAAATCATCCTAAAGGATACATTTCTTATCCATATTTTTTTTGCAAACTAAAGAAGTCACTATACAGGTTAAAACAAGCCCCAAGAAAGTGGTATTCCAAGATGGATGCCTTCCTTCTCTTGCAAAACTTTCGAAGGTGTAAATCAGATACAAAAGTGTATATACAGTAGTTTGATGGTAATTTTATTATTATTGTTTTATATTTTGATGACTTACTGATTACAGGTAGCATAGTTGCTTCTATTTCAATCATCAAAACTGCTCTCCACAATGCATTTGAAATGAGCGATTTCGGGCTCTTGAAGCAATTTCTGGGGCTCAAAATTGAGAAAAATATTGATGGGATAATGGTCAATTAGTAAAAATACATATCAGACCTATTATTTAAGTTTAACATGGATGAATTTAAGGCTACTCTATTCCCTTTCCTTTCAAGGATCAGCCTTGAAGAAGGAAAAAGCACACCTCCCATGGACTGCACTATTTATCGACACCTGATTGGTAGCTTGATTTACTTGACTCATTCTCGACCTGATATATGTTATTCTATGAATGTTATGTCAAGATAATGAATAAGCCTCATGATATTCATTGGAAGGAAACCAAGAGGATCCTCCAGTATATTCAGGGAACCAGGACCTACGGCATTCACTATGCTGTATACTCCGAGCTAGAGCTAGTTGGTTACATAGATTTTGATTGGGCAGGTGATTTTATTGATCAAAAGTCTACTTCTAGATATGTCTTCATGTTTGGTGGTGGCCCCATTTTTTGGTCTAGCAAAAATCAAGCTGCCATAGCATTGTCTTCAACAGAGGCCGAATACCGAGGAGCGGTGAATGCTTGCATCCAAGATGTTTTGTTGCAAGACATTCTTTCAGAGTTTGATATTGGCAGTACTTTTTCCACTATGTTCTTTTGTGATAGTCAAAGTGCTATTAACATATCCACAAATCCAGTTACCAAGAAGAGGACCAAGCATGTAGAGATACACATGCACTATATCAGGGAATTTGTGCATGACAAGACCATCATTCTGCAATATTTCCCTACTGATGAGCAGATTGTAGACATCTTCACCAAGAGATTTTCATAAAATAAGTTCACTTACCTCCATTCACTGTTGGGGGTGAGTTCATCAAGGTGATCAGACTACTTTGAGTGTTCAGCTTGAGGGGGGGTTTTCCCACTAGGTTTTCCTTCTTTTCCTCACTTAGATTTATTTTTTAGCATTGTTTGAGTTACATTATTGTACAGGGTGACCTATGGCCTTTGTTGTTGGGGCCCTAGAATTTCATGCACTTTATTTTTACTCCTCTTGAGTATAGCTTAAGGGGGGGTGTTGGAGACATTTACCACTATCCTAAGTTTAATTGACTTAATCGGCATCAAATGAGCACACTATGACATCATCATGACCACACCCACTCCCGCCTTCAGTCAAGGAGGATAATTGGGCTTTCTCCTTCATTCGGGGAGGCTAACTGGGCTTCCTCCTTCAATCGGGGAGCCATTATGGGGTGATCTGAGTGTCATAAATGCACCTATTTGCTAACTGATTGTTACAATCAATTAAGCCAAGTGTTGAAGGTGCCTCCATTCATTTATTTTATTTTTTTTATTATTATTTATGAATTGGAGACAACTAGGGCGCCTCCAACCACTTCTGATCACCATTTTGACTTCAGTTAACCTCATCGGGGTTCATTGGATTTAATGATGCACTACCACTTGTTTATTGGAATGCAATGACATGTGTCTAAGCTACTTTCAGTAAGACTCAGTCATCCATTGCACTCCTATACAGTTAGGACTTAGTTGAGTCAATCAGGACTTGATCGGTGGGTTAACTAGGTGTGTTTATTGTGGCTTAACATTCAGTTAAGCTACACCCATTCATTCAATTCAAATGACCTCCTTGGAAATTTGAATTGTCTTAGAATTTAGGCATCTTGCATGATCATTATATTTTATTGCCCATTCTTTATTGATTATACAAAGCTGCTACTGCTATTGTAGCACGATTATGCCATTTTCATGCTTAATTGTCTGAAATCTCATATTAGACTATGCTTTAGTCCCTAGATTACTGGGACAGATTAATATTGCTACCATTTGTTCATTTTCCCATGCCTAGAAAATCCATTTTTGTGTTGTTGTGTGAAGGGCCAGCAAAGATCCACATTTTTGGATGTTTATGGCCTTTGTAATGCACAAGAATGTTTGCTAAAATCATTTTTGGCTCCCATGGTATTTTCCCCATTTTACCAGTTCATTTTGGTTGCATAACGTTTTCCTTCATACCCAACATGTGCATTTTGTTATTGTGTGCATTCTTGTGTTGGCTTGGTAGAGTACGTCCAAGAAACCCATCTATTATATGGTTGGCTATGTTTGGAGGTGATTGTTGGATTGGCTTAGTAAGTCCAAGGTACCCTTATGTAATTGGGTTGTTGCCTTAATAGCCATGGAACCGATTTGTTCATTGGCTTGGCAAGACAATCTGTGAAACCCAAATGTGTGTTGGCTTAACTGTGGATGAATGGAAGTTTTGTGTGTAAGCTTGTTGTTCCCTGGTGCCTTGCGGAATCACGCCCTACTTGGGTGTGCAAGTGATGCTGAGAGATTGATGAGCACGCTGGCCTATGGTCGGTTCGGGAACGTTGCAGCGACATAGCTTGTTGCGGAAAATCTCATTCTCAAGATAAGTATTCTTTTTGTATTTAATTTCCGTAACTGTATTTGCTTTATAAATTAATATGAACATGATGAATGCTTGAATGTGTTGAATGAAATGTATTTTCTTCCACTATATTTACATGTCTTATGTGTCTGTATCTGTTTTTATTCCAATGCATTTTTATGTTTTATGTTCATGGGGCTATATTGCCCGGATTTGATAGAAACCGTGTTGGTCGCATCCTCTCCATCGTCAGTATGAGTGGTGGGGACGTGACAACAACTTTGGTGTAGAATGAGTCTACTGACTCTGTATATTTCATTGTCATATATTCAAAATATCTTCTAAAAATATGTAACTTGGAAGTCTTTACCTTGTCCAAGCCTTGATAGAAAGTTTCCAATATGTCCCATGCCTGCTTAGTAGTGTTCGGGTACACAAGTTACTCCCAAAAGACCAAACACCTTGATAAATTGCTTCACAAAATAGATCATAGATCAACACATCGATGTTTGTCACGTGGTTAAAACCTTCGCGAGGGAAACAGTCCATAGCCCCAGCCAAATAGCTACTTGGAGCAATTTATTATGCAAAAGAAAGAAAGTTACATATGAGTTTCTCATAATCGATCAACTAACCAAGGACCCTCCATGATCTTTAAATAGAGATCATGGACCAATCGGGTGCTAAGCCACAGATCAATGGTAGGTATGATCTAAGAGAAGTTGAACCGTTGGATCCCTTTATTTCTAGAGCATATCGTGACCATCGGATTAGAATATTTACAAATGCATACTAATGCATACTAAAGAAAAACACTTTACCAAATGGATATATTACACAAGTTGATCTTAACTAACTCCTAAGTGTTTAAATATCCTAACATCCCCCCTTAAGAACAACTTGGGATAGAATTGAAGGATTTACAAAAGTGACACTATTAGGAGAAGGAAGGAGGCATTAGAGTTTATCCCCCATTAAGGACACATTCCTGAACTCCTAACATAGATCAAAGTTTAAAAAACTTCGCTTCTATAAGAGACTTGGTGAAGATGTCTACAACTTGATCATCTGTAGGGAAATAGAGCATTTCAAGAACACGATCATGAACGAGATTTTTGATGAAGTGCGTGTGTAGCTCAATGTGTTTGCTGTGTTGATGTAGAATTGGATCTTTGGCAATCTTGATGGAACTTTGATTGTCGCACCAGAGTGGAGTAGGATGTTGCTGCTCGAATCCAAAATCTGAAAGGATGTGTCGAAGCCATAAAGCTTCTTGACTGGCATTAAATGCAGCTTGATATTCTGCTTCTGTTGAAAAAAGAGCAAGAGCTTGTTGTTTCTTACAAGCCCAAGTGACAGGTCCAGATCCCAGACTGGAAACCTAACCTGCAGTAGACTTTTGATCATCGGGATCACCGGCCCAATCTGAATCAGTGAAACTAACCAACAAAGGTGTCCCCCATGTACTGTAATGAACCCCAAATTGAATTGTACCTTGAATATTTCAAAATAATATTCTTTTTGCTGCTTTCCAGTGACTTTCATGAGGAGTTTGCATATAACGGGCAACACGACCAATAGCAAAGGAAAGGTCAGGACATGAATGAGTCAAGTATAAAATACTACCAACAAGCTGATGATACAAGGTGGCATCTACTTCAGGGGAAGTACAAGTGGTAGAAAGGTTGACTCTAGACTGGAAGGGAGAAGGGGTTGGCTTATAATCTTCCATGTGGAAGTGATGAAGTAGGTCACAAGCATACTTAGACTGGGAAAGAAATATTCCTTCTTTGGTTTACAAGACTTGGAGACCAAGAAAATAATGCAAATTTCCTAAGTCTGGCATTTCAAAATTTTGCTTAAGTTTGGATTTCACATGGGTTATAAGTCTAGGGTCACTACCAGTAAGGATAAGATCATCAACATAAAGAAAAAGTATGATGAGATGGTTTCCTACTTTCTTAGTATAGACATTGGGGTTAGAATGGCATCTAGAAAAACCAGTGTCAAGGAGAAAATTATCTATTTTGGTATACCAAGCTCTAGGAGCTTGCTTAAGGCCATATAAGGATTTCTTAAGGAGACAGATAAGGATAGAGTTATCCTGAACATATCCAGGAGGTTGTTCCATGTAAATTTGCTCCTGTAAATCACCATGTAAAAAGGCAGACTTGACATCCATTTGATGGACTTCCCAGTTATGTAAGGCTACAAGGGAAAGAACAAGGCGGATGGAATTCATTTTTGTGATAGGAACAAAGGTTTCATTGTAGTCAATCCCTTCAACTTTGGAAAAACTTTTGGAAGCTAACCTTGCCTTATGTCTTTCAACACTTCCATCTGATGCATACTTATTTCTATAGACCCATTTATATCTAACAAGTTTTCTTCCTTTTGTAAGAGGAACAAGATCCCAAGTGTTGTTTGCCATTAAAGAATGATATTCTTCATCCATAGTTGCATCCCAATCTAGATTTCCTGAAGCTTCTGCAAAAGTTTCTGGATCATGATTCTTGAAAACTTGAGCCAAAAGAGAAGAGGCTCACTAAAACTGAGAACGTGTTCGACATTGATATCTAGGATCACCAGCAAGATCACCAGTTGCTTCACATGTTGAACGGACTCATCGAAGAAGCATTGGTGCTGGTGCAATTGGAGGAACATGAACATGCGGAGGTGGATTTTCATCCTCACTGTCATCATCAGAAACTGGAGTTGGAAACCTGTCAAGGAATTTGGAAGAAGAAGAAGAAGAAGAAGAAGGCACAATTGTTGAATCAGGATCGCAGGCCAAAGATGGCACACTCGCAAAGTTAGGCTCACAGGACAAGATATTTTCATCAAATTTAACATCTCTTCTAATGATTATATCATGTGAATGGGGCTGAAGAAGTCTATAACCTTTTGCATCTTCAGAATATCCAACAAATATGCACTTTTCACTTTTAGGCTGCAATGCTTTCCGTTTTTCATCCGGAATGTGAGCCCATGCTTCACAACCAAACAAACGAAAGTGACTTACATCTAGTTTAATTTTACTCTATGCTTATTCCGGTGTTATACCTTGTAAAACTTTAGTGGGTGTGCGATTAACTATGTAATTTGCACAATTTATGGCCTCAACCCAATATTAAAGACTTAGTCCCTTAGATTGGATCATACAATTAGCCATTTCTTTTAAAGTGCAGTTCTTATGTTCAGCTACACCATTTTATTGTGGTGTATATGGAACAGTGTGTTGTTTTTAGATTCCTTGTTCAATGCAGAAAGTAGTGAACTTGTTGTTTACATATTCTCCTCCATTGTCAGATTGAAACTTAATAATTTGATGATTAGATTATTTTTCAACAAGGGCCTTGTAGGCCAAGAACATGTTAAATACTTTGCTCTTAATTTTTAGGAAGTAAACCCAAGTGCGTCTGGAGTAGTCATCAATGAAAGTTAAGAAATATTTGAAACTAGAAAATGATGCATATGGAAGAGGGCCACACAAGTCACTATGCACAAGCTACAAGGGAACCGAGGCATGCCAAGAGGCACGTTTGTTAAAACTGTCCCGATGATGTTTTTCGAGTACACAACTGGAACAAACACCATCCTTGCAAGATACCATCGAAAGACCAATCACCATATTGTCTTTTCATAGTTGTTGCAATGAGCGATAATTTAAGTGACAAAATCGCTCATGCCAAAGTTTGCTCAAGTTATCACTATGAGCAACAAAAACGGAAGGAAAAGGCGATGATCCAAAGTTGTTAAATTTGTACAACCTGGTAATATCATCAACAGTTCCAATAGTAAGGACATTTTGAGGATTTTTAAAATCCTTGATTACAACTTGGTGAGGTGTAAATGTCACAGTTTTACCTTCACTCAAATGAGTAATTTGATAGACTGATAACAAATTGCAAGAAATGTTTGGAACACATAGTACATCACTGAAATGACCATTTTCTACTGGAACTATTCCAGATCCTACAATACTTAGAGACCTATCATCACCAACAAATATTTGCTTGGTGTTACATTCATGCATAGTAGAAAATATGTCTTGATCCTTAGCCATATGATAAGATTCTTTGGAATCAATGAGCCATTCAATTGAAGTAGAAGAATAAGATGCAGTATAAGAGTAACCAGAAGCACAAAGTGCATGTCCATGAGAGGTAGATTCTGAAGACAAATCTAGGCTGATGTGGTGCTTCTTCATTGCTGCTTCCAAGGATGCCATCTTCTTGAAACACTTAGATTCATCATGATTATCTTTCCCACAAAAATTGCAATGATGCTCGGTCTTCTTTCCTTTTGGCTTGGATCCTTTGTCATTTTTAAAAAAAGGAGCTGACTGAGACGGTTTGGCACCCTTGTTGTTTGGATTATTATTGCAAAAATTATGTTTCTTAGGAGGCTTGGACTTTTCTTTCTATTGGGACAATAAGGATTTCCCAGATGTATCTGCATTGTTAATTATTGCAAGATCAATGAGCTTATCTGGCTCTCTAATTAAGGAATCACAAAAGGATTCAAGACTAGGATCTTGATAGCTAGCTGCAGTCAAGGATTCTTTCATGGAGTAGAATGTAGACACAAAAACAGAATATGCAGGTCCAAGTTTGGAAAGAATATGATAAATACAGTGTTTGTCTTCTTTCTTAATCTTGCATTCTGCACATAAGAGTCTAAGAGTTTTATACTTAGATAAATATTCTTGAATGCATGAAAAATCATTAGGATTCAAGAAAATCAACTCATTCTCAAGTTGATGACCCCGGATTTCATTGTGTTTACCAAACACAGATTCCAATGTTTCCCAAGCTATATCAGGTTCATCAATTCCAGATATGTGGAATCGCAAATCAGTAGAGATTGACATCCCAATCAATCCAAGAGCTTCATCACATCTATTTTTCCATTTAATTTTCTTATCATCATCAGTGGGTTTTGTTTCTTTCCCTGAGGTTATCCTGAAAATTCCCCTACTTCACAGAACATCCTCCATATGATACTTCCATGAGAAATAGTTAGAACTTGTAAGTATAATATCACAAGGGACGGCCATACTATAAAATAATGGCTGAAAAAACAGAAACTAACTATCTAGATGCAAATAGCTCGAAAAAATATGCAATTTTTAAAAAAATGGCATTGAAAACTGATTCTGGATGATGAAGTTATGCTTGATTAAAGAAAATGTTGAATATGTCCCCAATCGTGACGTGGCAGATATTGACTTGACCAATTAAAAAAAAAAAACCCCTCTTCCCAAGATCAACCTTTGACAATCATTTTACAATAAAGTTGATTTTAAGTGAATCACTTTTGTAGAATAAGTGATGTTCACTTTTACAATAATGTTATTTTAAATAGTGCGGCAATAAATTAAAAGACTTAAACATTTTTTATTTTATTTTATTTAAGTGAGATGCACTTTTACAATAAAGTAACTTGAAAATATAAATTGCATGCACTAAAAGGTAGTTTAATAAGACTTGAACTCAAGACCTATTAAGGCATAAAACAACTTTGGACCAAGTAAGCTAAGTTTAAAAGGTACGTAAAAGAATGGAAAGAGGAAGGGTTTTTTTTTTTAACTCTTCTATCTTGTTCTCCGTGCTTGCCTTTTTTCCCTGCAAATCACAAAAAAAAAACTTTTTCCACACAATGCGGTTAGATCTTGGTTAGCTTACCTGAAAACTCTGCATTTTCAAGTTTTCTCACTATTTCTAATTTGTCGTGATGGCACAAGGTACATGGCAAAAAGCATACGTAGCTGAAAAGACAAGAAAAAAACTTTCCCTTTCTGTTTCTGGTTCGCCGCGATTGTACAAGGTGCATGGAAAAGAGAATACATAGCTAGGGAAGGAAACAGTTCGAGACTAAAGCAATAAAGATCTAATAATAAAACAGATAAAATATGAGAGATTTAAAAAAAATTTAAACAAATCTATCACTGTAACATTATACCTTCAGATTTACCGAAATGGGTGTTTCTGGATCAAACGAAAATAGTTTTCGGTGAAATGAAAACTATTTGCCAATGAAAATGACACTCCGGACGCAATGGAAAAGCTCCCATAGGACACAAATGCACAAAAACTCTAGAACTAGAAACCCTTTCAAAGTTTCGGCAACACTGGTTCTAGATCTTGATCAAGACTAAAAGCAGCTCTTCATAAACGCTCTGATACCATGTTTGGGTACACAGGGTACTCCCAAAATAACAAACACCTTGAGCAACCGCTTCACACAAATAGATCACAGATCAACACACCGATGTTTGTCATGTGGTTAAAACCCTCGAGAGGGAAACACTCCATGACCCCAGCCAAATAGCTACTTGGAGCAATTTATTATACAAAATAAAGAAAGTTACATATGAGCTTCTCATAATCGATCAACTAGTCAAGGACCCTCCATCCTCTTTAAATAGAGATGATGGACCAATCGAGTGTTAAGCCACAGATCAATGATAGGTATGATCTAAGAGAAGTTGAACCGTCAGATCACTTTATATCTAGAGCATATCGTGATCATCGGATTAGAATATTTACAAATGCATACTAAATAAACACACTTTACCTAATGGATATATTACACAAGTTGATCTTAACTAACTCCTAAGTGTCTAAATATCCTAACAAAGCGATAATTGTTGTTGCTACTCTTGGGAATATGCTTTCATGCATGGCTTGGTGTATGTAGAACATAGCTTTTCCATCTTTCTTCCTTTGTTCTCTTAGTGCATCTTTCTCATCTTGTGTGAGATTGACATATTGACCTCTGAACAAAGCTTTCATTGTTAGAGACCAATATTCATAATTTTTTCCTATAAAGATTGGAGTTTGCAAACTCGACATGTTTGAACCAGAAGTGGAAGCCATTTTTAATTTTTTTTAAATTTCCTGAGAAAATTTCTTTTTCCCTTTATTAAGGCAAGATTTCTTTCATAAACCCTACTAGTAACAATGAGTTACCGCTCAGACATAAAATTTTCAAGTCGAAACTTAGACTTCTTTTTACTCCTAGTGTAAAACTTGTCTAACTTCCTCTAGACAAGTCTAAATTTACTTTGATTGATTTACTGGACCATCTTACTTTTGGTTCCTATTAAGTGACTCGGACTTAACCACTTTTAGTGGAATTTCACAAAGGATATTTCTTAGTCTAAAGACTGAAGAGATGAATCATATTTTTTACCGACCAGTTTGTTTGTGTCTTTCACTTAACCTGTAAATGTAAACAACATTTAGTGCTGCTAAATAAAACATGCATTTAACCATAACAATGAATTTATAAAACTTGTGGGGGGACATAACAGAGACTATTTGTTGCAAATACAAACTTAGAAATTTACGGAGATATTTCACTTTTTACAAAGCAGCTCTTGGCATTTTCAAACACACATTTTAATTAATATTTTCAACAATATAGCCGCTTATCCGACCATCTCTTTCGGAATATGGCAAGTAAAAATATCACTAAAATCATTAATTTCCATTTATTGAAATTGTGATTCCATTTGTTGAAATTGTGATTTCATTTATTTGGTGAATTCAGAACACCGGACAATTTAAAGATTGCCGAAATTACAGTTTGAGATTGTACTGTTTTTCAAGTATCACTGAAATCATTAAGTTCCATTACTGAAATTGTGATTTCATTTATTTGGTGAATTCACAATGCCCGTTATATGTTAAAATGACAATTAAAGTTTGCTAAAATTACAGTTTGAGATTGCACTGTTTACGGTATCCTTGATAGCATGCCTTAGCATTGTTTCTCAGAAAAGACTATGCAAACACTCATGGTCTAAAATTTGGTTAGAAGTAGAATTGTAAAATCGGATATCTATATTGTTCAAGTTGTAACTTTGGAGTAACTTGTCAGTTTTAAACACGTTAAAAATTTATGATCCAGTTCATATTGCAAAAAAAAAAAAAAATGATGAATACATTTACACTTTTGATATAATTGTCTATCTAGAACTAAATGAAAGGTTGTCTGTAACTTGAAAAAAAAATGCCTGTTAGTAGGGAGTTTTAATGAAAGTTGATGTTAGTGGGAAAAATTGATGTCACCTAAGCAATCGCTTATGTAGATTGTTGATTCGCTCCATCCAACCTGCAAAGAGCAGAGTCAACAACTGTCGATGTTTTAATTCTAAGGAGGACAGCCATACTGCAAGTTGTACCAAACACTTTACAATATAAAAGAATATAATTTATTGACACAACAATGATGAAGGTAAGCATCCATGGAGAACCTTTAGAATCGTAAAACAATCATTGTACGAAATAAAAGAAGTTTCATAGAGGGGGGTATTGGAATATTGGATGTCGAAATTTTCAAGAGTATTCCATGATTATAATAGGAAATAGAGGGGAAATGTTCACATTTTCCAATAGAAAAAATCTCATCATTTAGTTCGATTTTGAACCATTAAACTCGAACGCCGGAAGGTCGTGGATACCCTTTATTCAGGCCCATTTCGGGGTGTTGTTCCACTTTCTTTGGAACTTGGCGTAAGCAAAAATGAGATAGATAGTAAAAGTCTAATTACTCTAAACGTGAAATGATTACTTCCATTGTACATTTATCTTCAAGCTCGATTTTGTTAACTATCCATTATTGCTGGTTAAACTTTTTATGTTTTGTATAATTTTTTTGGTTGAAATTATTATTTTTTATAATAAATTGTATTTTTTATTGTAAAAATGGATTCAACATCTTAAAAACTAAAATAATGAAAATATGGTCCAAAACATAAAACTTTAACTTGCATCAAATTAATTATTTAAAAAATTTAATTCTCTCTCTTTCTCTATATATATACTCTTTCTAATAGTGATCCACAACTAATAATTCCATTATATTCTTGTTACCTTTCTTTTGACTAAATAATAATACAAAATAAATGCATGAAAACTAAGTACAAGGATAAAACATAATCACAAGGACAATTTTTTTTTGAAAGTAAACATGTACTTAGGTGAGTATGCCATAACTTTTTTCTTTTCTTAACCATTTCATAAAAAAATATAAGCTGTACACAATAAGACCTTGAAAAGCTTCACTCATCATTACATTAAAGACCTTGAAAAGCTCCAATCATCATTACATTAAGACCTTGAAAAACTCCACTAACTCTTGGTGTACCAATTTTGATGTCTCCCCACTAAGATAATTTAAAAAAAAAATTAAAAGTACTAATTTAATTTTTGGTACATTGATTCTGTTAGGTATAACTCCCGATTCAATATTCTATTCATGGCTAAAACATTAATTTATAGATTACAATGAGGCGGTTGAGAACCAGCCTTTTCACCTTCC
>LPNX010605556.1:146724-179714 GCA_001517045.1 Pseudotsuga menziesii
AAAACGCTTGCACTGCAAATATGATCTTTTGCTTCTGCCCCCTCTGCCTCTGAAATTTCTTCTTCTTTGTCCTCTCTCTTTGCCGCAATCTCCCTTGGAAGGGTCTTTGGATTGGTCTTTGCCAGCTAGGGCAGCACCAATACTAGATGCCAAAGAGTGCATCTTTACAACTGTTAGTTTACAATAATAAACTTGATATGACAAAGAGAAAAAACAATAACCTTGTAGGTCTACAGTCTCTGCCAAGGTGTACAATGCAAGTTTATAGCATATATATCAGTCAATATATCAAAATATATCAGTCATACATAGGCTTCTTTATATCAGTCACTAGCAATCAGTCAGCATAATATATAGTCTCCAACGCAGCAATATATGTGTGCTATATCAGTCTCTATAACTCCCGATTCAATATAGCAGTCACGAGGCTCTTCACTCAATGAAAATAAACAAATGCTTGTAGAATTTACCGGAAAACTTCACGCAAGTGATGGTGCACATCTTCCAAAAGAGAAGTCTCTTCACGCAGCATACAATGCATATACTCAGCTCCAATATTGCATTGCAGTCTCAAAACGCAGGAAGTCTTCAACGCAAATGCTGTCTTCTCACCGGTCTACAGAAATACACCGGTCTTCAACATATCAATCTCAGTCTTCAGTCTCTGAGATCGGTCACTTCAAAGAACACGCAGTCTTCACTTCAACGCAGTCCAAGCCGTTCCATAGTCTGGCAACCTTTCCGTTCCATAGGAGGTAAAGCGTGGATGTCTTCAGCTATACGTTCTCCACCAGCAGTCTCATCGCAGCATACATGCATTCCAAAGCATGAGAGAGCTACTCTGTAGATTTTGTCAGCCTCTTGCATCGATCAGCGCTCTGGAATTTTCATTTTAGAGAGGAAGGTCTACGGGTTTTAGGGATTTTAGAGTTAGTTTTTGAGTAAATAGAATATGTTCGCAAAGTGAAGGTGCAAGAGATTTAGGAAAACCAGAGATAGTTGTTCGATAGCCCTATCCATTAAAATACCCCAATCAACTTTTACAATATGGACCCAAATCATAACCCAATTCTGTAGCAAATCGATGGCTAGTAAGCATGCCCTCCCAAATTTGATAGCTTGTTAGAAAGAACCACTACTATAGATACTTGCAACCAGCTTTGTATCAACTGGTGCAACTGACCCAACCGTTGTAACTATGACCGGAAATAGAACTGCATTTCACTCGAGGTCTGGAAGATATGAATTTGGCATTGGATATGCTGGTGGTGAGAGCAAGAAGACCAGGTGTACCGCTCCCAAGAGCAATGATATTTACCTTAATTCTCACAATATCATTCAACCACAATATCATTCAACGATGATCTCTTCTCTACGCAAGATGGTCTCTTCTCCACTCAGCAGAATGTAGCTCCACGTAGCAGCTCCACACAGGATGGTCTCCAAACAGTCTCCATGCAAATGTATGAGAGCGTGGTTATATATTAGGGTTAGATATAGCACTGATACTCAGTCTTCTGAGTAATACTTCAATTTTCTGGCAAAGAACAATAAAAAAATTGTGCAGCAGAGGGAGCCCGCAGCTCCAGTCTTCACTTACACCGATTAGGGTTTACATGAGAAGCTAGTAGGAGAATGGCAGATGCATATTCCTTCCATAAATATTACTTCATCCTCCATTCATACAACGTTGTTGGAAGGAGCCTTCAAACTTCAACAAATTCTCCACGTTCTTGCAGAGCAGCCCCCACGACTCCTCCAACGCACTCAGATCAATACACGCAGCATGCAGTGGTCTCTTCACGCTTCAGCATGTATACACCATTATTCTCCAATGCAGTCAGCAGTCTCTTCATAAAATCGCAGTCTCCAGTGAGTCGCTGAATACAATGCTTACATCAAGAAAATAACAATGTTACAGCATTCACAACATTCCTCTGGAATTAGGGTTTATGATACCACTGATAGGTATCACACATAATTATTGGCGCCCATGCAGAATAATACACATACAAAATGTTGGTAGGGATTAGGGTTTCCTCTACACAATGGCAGTACACAAAACTCAGTCATGAAGGGTATGTAACGCATGCAATGCATGCACTCGCAGAAGGGAAGAGCTGAGGGTAGACTGGCGATGGGCAGACAGTCTGAAGGAGCAGACTAGCAGGCAGAATGCCAGGGCTGAAATGCAGCAGGCAGGAGTTATGGCAAGTAGGCAGCCAAGCTCTGATACCACTTGTTAGGTATAACTCCCGATTCAATATTCTATTCATGGCTAAGACATTAATTTATAGATTACAATGAGGCGGTTGAGAACCAGCCTTTTCACCTTCTCATGCAACTATTCAAATTCCTATTTATTTATTTATTTACAATAATCCTGACGGATTATATTCTAACAGATTCCATCATTTAGGAATTCAAAGGATGCATTAACATGGGCATATATCTTCACATTTGGTGAAAAAGTAAAATGTCAATGTTAGAAAAAAAAACATTTAATTGTGTTACTTGTGAACATTTTCAATAAATAAAATTTATATATTTGAAAAGGTGATTCAATTTCCTATGTTTCATATTTTTTACTCAAAGCAAGATTCATTATGTAGGTACATACAAATAAGCATGTAGTTGAATGATGTTTGTTTATCTTTCATCTAAGAGACCATCATTAGCTTGCACTCACCCTCAACTCTAATCATGCTCACAAGTAGGCTAAAGGAAATGTAGTTAAAATGGGATGTGTGCTTTAATGCTCTTTTAAAATGTAATTTCTCACATTTAAACTCCACTTTCCAAACCCTTTTCCATGCTTTAAGAGTTCAATGTTGGCTTCCAACTTCTCAATCCCAACTCTAAAACAATATAATATAGTGACTGTTGGTTTCTCATAGTCATATAATATTTGCAAATGGAATGAGTTTATATATGGACAATTTCAATATTTTTAGTAAGTTCATTTTTTTATAAGGTAAATCTCTCTCTTGATCAACTCATTTTTTTCATGATAGCAATATGGGTCATCTTAAAACATGTGTCAAAGTTTCATGGTCCAAGTTCCCATTAATGAGGTGGAATTATGACTTCTAACAAAATTCTTGTTGAATTTGAGGGTGAATTTACACATCATGGAAGGAGGTGACTTTCAAACTTTAATATGACTTGGAAACATCTTATATTATTTCACAAAAGGAGTGAGTTAATAACTGGACGAAAAAGAAACCTTTTTTATAACTCCATTTTTTCTTGACATGGAAAGCTCTACCCTCTTTTTCTCATTATTTGGAATTCTTGCAATATGGATCATCTTAAAATAGGCCAAAAACCCCATTGGAAAAGTTCTATAATGGAATTTTCATAAATTAGGTGAAACTATGACTTTTAGTGAAATTCATGTAGGATTTTAAAGAGAATTTCCATAGGAAAGAGGGCGAGTTTGTTCACTTATTATCTTACTTTTTTAACAAAATGTATGATATATCAATGTTATGGGTAAGGGTTATTGTCCAAACACACATAGTGAGTTGAATAAACTCAATCTTTTGACGACGAGGTAAAATTCCACCTTAAGCAATTCATATAAATTTTCAAATTCTCATAATTTGGTTATCTTAAAATGTGTTAAAAACCCAAAGAGAAAAGTTCTCTTTAATGAATGGGAACTACAAATTTAAATTTGTAAAATTCCTACTGAAATTGAAGAAAAAGTTATAGCTAAAAGAAGAATTTGTTTATCTACTTATTAACTTATTCCCAAATACAAGTGACATAAAACTACATGTTAAAATAATAAGTTAAATAGTTAAATGTTATTGTTGTAAATCAATAAAACTACCCATTTTTTTTTTAAATCTTCCTACAACCATTTACTATAACATAAATTTTGCATAAGAGGCTTTACACATTTATGAGTAAATAGCAAATTCTCACATATCATTGCACATGTCCTATTTTTCCAAAGAAAAAATCGTTATTTCTAAGTAGAGATTGAATGGAATTTCATCTTCATATTACACTTACATACATAATGATAATTTTATTTCCATTCCCTTGAAATATAATCCTTGATCGTATCTTATTTCCCTTTCTTCTTGTTGACCTTAACCCACACCCTATAGAAGATTCCATTGGGACTAACAATATATCAAAACTCAAATTTCCATAATGTGTATAGAGTGTGAGCTAATCAAATTCATGGAGTCTCTTCATACATCTTGATGGGGCTTCATTTACAACTAGTTTGAAGGATTCACTCTATGAACCTATGACATAGCGCATCCATTCATATGATATTAAAGAATACCCCTAATTTAAATAGGTATTAAAGAATTCCTTTGAAAATCCTTCTATTACACCCCCTCCTGATACACCTTTAAGATTTAAAAAACCCCATTTTCACTAGATATCCTACGCATCCATTATTTCCATGAGATTTTTAATACCCCTTTTAATTTTTACCCTGATTATGGTGACATGGGACAAATTTTATAACCCCTAAACACCGTGTGGAGTGAAACATGAAATCTTAGTGAAAGAAAATATTTCAAGATGGGGAACAACTCCCTAAACAAAAATCAACATCATACAAGATCATTTTAATTGATTTCACATGGAATTATTTCAAGATGTGGAACAACCCCCTAAACAAAAATCGACATCATACATGATCATTTTAATTGATTTCACATGGCATTCAATCACAATCCATACTTATTCAAAGACCAAGTTCCATCTCTAAGCACAATTGGATACATGCCACCTTCACATAGATCATACTTATTCAAACACCAATCTGAATTCACACACAATCAAACTAAAACCAACTTTAGACAAGAATCCAACGATAATCAATCATCTTAGCAAGGATCTTCCTTCAATTCTCACGCACACTTTGGATGCTCTTCTAGAGACCACAAGCCCACATAAAGTACATATTCAAATCCCCCAATACCCTTTTCTACCCCCTATATACAT
Source organism: Pseudotsuga menziesii (assembly GCA_001517045.1). Taxonomy (NCBI): domain Eukaryota; kingdom Viridiplantae; phylum Streptophyta; class Pinopsida; order Pinales; family Pinaceae; genus Pseudotsuga; species Pseudotsuga menziesii. The sequence goes on from LPNX010605556.1 coordinate 151,702, forward strand.
AATTATACCCACCTAATATTTATATGTTTTTAATATGTTAAAAATACCCCCTAAACCTTATATACTAGGAAATGTATTTCTTCCATATTTTAGAGTACCGAATCCCCGGATATGAACTCAGCTGCTACAATATTTCCTACTTAGTAAGCCCCTCATGACAACTAGGTACACCCTCATGGGATAAATCCTAGTATTCTTGTCTTCTTCTCTATCCTCCAAATGAATAGTTGATTCCTCAATATGCACTCATCGACATGCATTGATATCATTATTTTTAGTTGAACTATTTGCTAATGTTTTCATTTTGATCATGTTCAACACCCAAGAATCGTTTCTCACATGATTCCTAGATTTCTAGTTTTGATTTGTGGTATATTCCCCATTTTATAAGATGAGTTTGCACTTAGGGACAAGAATTGTCTCAATCATGAATAAATTTTATTTGATTGTCGAAGGGGTTTAGATCAGATTTTTTATGAACTAAATTTTTATCCTCCCTACCCAAGTTCAAACCTTGACTAAGGATAATTTTCGAAACAAAAATTCTGAATTTCTAAAATTAATCTTTCAAAGGCTTTATGAACTTTTTTGTGTGTGTGTGTGTAATAGAGAGAGAGAGAGAGAGAGAGAGAGAGAGAGAGAGAGAGAGAGAGAGTAATAATTCTATATAGCTAAAAATCCTTCCAACATTCAAATCCTACAACCAATAATTCAAACATTTTCATGCTCCTAATTATTTAACATGACACATTTGGTTGTTCCCTATATCATGGAAAGAAAGAACTCAAAAAGTTCTAATACTTCTTTTGAACAACTAAGTTGGGAAAAATTAATTATTCTCCTCACTCCCATGTGAAGAATAATTCCCACGAGGTTTTAATACTTTTTTTGAACAACTAAGTTCTAATTTCTTAGTAATTGAGAAGGACATTGTCCCATATAACATGGAAATAAGGGTGCGCACAACATTTTAATACTTCATTTCATGTAACTAAGTTCTCTAGAATATATTTCCTCACACAACCATGGAAAGAAGAGTGCTCACAAGGTTAAAAAAAATCATTTTCAATAACTAAGTTCTCTAGAAATATTACAATAGACCATGGAATGGAAACCCAAGATCATAGATAAAGAGAAATCACATCAAGGTTAAAGTACAAAACAGTAAAATTAAACACATATAATTTAGAGTAAATAAAAAACAACCTTGTGGAGATACCATTATTCCCTTTACCGTCTAAAGAAGAGTTCTCACAAGGTTCAAAGGCTTACTTTTGAGTAACTAGTAATCTACAATCCCAAGGCAAGTAAACTTAACAACATGGATAAAGCACAATTACACAATAGATAAGGACACATGTAGAAAAAAAACCTATTTAAGGATAAGTATACAAAAACAACAAAAAAAATTGAAACTAAACATATACCAACTTCTTCAACTCTACTATATGGAATAGGTCAAACTCAATGAAATGTAGCCGAAATGAGATGCCAATTTGAAGCTCTCTTAGAATATCCAACGGTTAAACTCTGCTCTCCAAACTCTCCTCGATGCTCCAATATTCCAATATTGGACTCTAACTTCTCAATTCTGAACTTCCAAATAGTTTTAATACCCAAGTCATTAATCCCCGAACTTATGATCACTCATATGACTTATCATTATTTTGCATTATGTCCTTCTGATATTTTATGTAACCGTGGACTTATGTTCCTTTGCATGTTAGTGTGATTAATCACTTGTGATCCTTGTTTGATAATTTGAATTATGGAATTTGGTATTAATGTTAATCTTAATCATTCTTATTGTTTTTATCATGAATGGTTTTTTCTATTAAATAAACAACTCGCTCTGCAAAGGAAACTAAAAGAGTATGGGATACCATGAGTTCCACAAGTGAGGGGGAACGGGGACATGGCTAGCACCTTATAACTTATGTTTGGCTTGAATTTGTCCATCCTAGCTCATAATTGCACCTTGGTGACATTAACAATGATGGTCACCCAAACCTTTTACAACTTACCTTATTCTTGATATTTATGGACTATGGAACTATAATTTCATATTGTGCACACCTTAGTGGGACCATATTTCCTAGGGTGCTCTCCTTTAGAGGATATTCCCTCACATTTATGTATTTTTGGTCATTTATGAGCCCTTTCCCTAGTTTTAGGGTTGTAATATATTTTCTAACTTCCACTCTTACACAATGCATTGATGATCTTATTTTTTTGCTTCCAAGGTATTCATGACTCTATTTGATCCCTTCTCTCACCTATTTCTCCCTCCTTCATGTTTTGTAACATCCCTTACGCATTCATTTCCCTCCTTGTGCTCATCATGGCTCCACTCCTTGGTTTTTTGTAACTCCTCCTCATGGTGCTAATTCGAGAAAGGGAATCTTTTCACTAAGCCACCACTCCACTAATTCAAGTTAAGTCTCCATGATGAAGCTTAAACCTTACCTCTCTCTAATTTGAGTTGATCCCTTTGGGTTAGAGTTGGCCTCCTTGTGCTATAAATTCATAATCCCTCTCCTTGTTGAAGTTAATCTTGAGCTTTAGACCATGTGACTTGTGCTACCTATCCACGTTGGGAATGTTGGTAGTATTGGGAGTGTAGTGAGACTTAGATTTAGTCTAGTTGTTTTCATTTTTCTTCCATTATATCACTCTACTAGTCCAAGTTCTCACACAGGAAGCCAGGAAATGGGAATGGTGAGCTAGGTCATATCCCATAGGTAGTGGAGACAGATAAGAAAGTGGTAGTGGGAATCATTGTGGTTCTCAAAAGAGGTAGTTCCGAGAGTTTATAGACTATGTGTTCATCTACCTGTGGATGCATGGTATCATCTTGGGGGTGACCTGTTCAAGCGAGGAAGGCTTGATGGTGTCTACGATTGGGAGGAATGTTGTCCTGCTGCAGCTAGTTTCCCATATCTTGAGATGAGTATTTCTCATATGATTTTATTTATGTTTTAACATATTATTGTGATGATTATGTGCAAAGGTGGATGAATTGAATTATATATATGTTTGATTATTGTATTTCACAATTTGGTTACATGAAGAATGGACTCCATAGGATTCAAATTCGACATAATAATCATTCTGATATTCTTTCTCTTCTTCAAAAACTATAACTATGACTCTACAGTATTGGGATGGGCACAACCATATGTTCTGGTTCACCATTCTCTGTCCATTTGTATGATTTGGGACATATTCCATTGTGTTTGAATAAATGTTATAGTTAGTATCACCTTTCATTTTGTCTAAAAATATTTCTAGATGACCAAGATATGTCCATTTTGGTCCAACAGTTTTCCTGGTGCCAAGTTGAGCGCACCAGTGGTTAGATTGGAAATGTTATATGCATGTATCTGATCCTATTTGAATATATCAGTTTTGATCATGTAATCAAAATGTAATATTTATTGATTGCTGGAGGTAGGCATCCATGCAATCTAAAACTTATTAGTGAAAAATGGTTGTAGGGGACAACCATTGGGAGGTGATTTTGTGGGTTGTGATTGCAGCTGGTGCCTTTTGTTTTGCTTTTTTCTTGGTGTTCTTGTAAATTACAACCTACATGTGTTTCTTAATGTTTGTTTTCCTTAGTTTTATCTTCATTGAAATCACACACTAAACAACACAACAAACTAATTAAATACGCAAACACGTAACAATACAATACTTGACAATTATAAACTATGTTTTTAATAATCCTTACGAAGTATAAGAATTTAATGTACGACCTTAATCACACTATGATAATAGAATCATTATTCATGCACTGAATTCGATTATGAACTTAAATTTAATGTTGATAGAGTTTATTAAGTGTTGAGATTGTTTAACTAAGGGCAATAGATTATTTAATTAAGTAATGCAACCTTCGTAATGATTATTAAAGTTAGAAATTTAATTAATCATTTAATGGTTAGCTATCCTAACCTTATTTAGTTTTTCTTAAACCAAAATTTAGAACATTTTTCCTTGTCATAAGGGTAGGGGACATTACAACCTTAGTAATGATTATTAAAGTTATAACTTCAATTAATCATTTATGGTTAGCTATCCTAACCTTATTTCGTTGTTCTTACACCAAAATTTAGAACCTTTTTCCTTGTCATAAGGGTCAGGGACATTACATAATAAATTATACGGACCATTGAATTGCCATAGTTACACAAGGATTGCAAATTCAATGAGATAATAAGTGGATAGACTCAAACCTTATCGTGAGTGCATTTTTTATAACGAGGTAAAGTTCCTGGTTATATCATTTTTCTATAACGAGGATTTGGTCCATCTTAAAATGTGTCAAAATCTCATGTGATAAAGTTCCATGGTCCAAGTTCCCATCAATATGGTGGCTATGACTTATGGAAAAATATTATTAGATTTACGAGATAATTTCCATAATAAAGGAGGCGATTTTGTCCACTTAATAACTTATTCCATTTGCAAATAATATGAAACTTCAATATCAAGGCAATATCTTATATTCATTCATACAAAGAGAAACTTATTAAATGTAAAAACTCAACTTTTTCGGTGACTCCATTTTTACCCAACGAGGCAAAGTTATCTACCCTCTTCCTCTCACTTTTCAAATTGCTATAATATGGATCTTAAAATGGGCCAAAATGCCTAAGGACCGAGTTTCATGGTCGAAATTCCCATCAACAATGTGGAACTATTGATTTTAGTGAAATTGGGATTTGGGGGAGAAATTTCATAAGAAAAATATTTGGGGGATAATTTGGAGCACACAACATGCTTGTAGCAGCATACTCATCATGATCATAACAAAAAAACCATGCACAACAATAAACTCTTTTTCATTCTATTCATAGACATCTAATTGAACAATTCATACTAGGTCAACTCATTCAATTTAACGCAATGAACAATCATTCATAACACATATAGGCATAGTTAGAGACAACATTAAACACTTATATTTTAATAGAAATTGCTCGACCAACTAGCTATGGAAGGGTAGCGTTCCACTCAACCATAGGTATCTATCCATCCTATATTCTTTTAGGTATCGAGATGGGATATGTATCCACTGAGGAGGAATTACTTAGGCTCACTCACAACCACAAGCACAATCACTCATGCTAAGCCATCACACAACTGGGTTTATCAAGCATCTAGGGAGGTAGGGAAGGACATACCTAAGCTAGTGAGATCAACCTCAGATCTACAAGCATCTCAATTTTGATTCAGACAACCTTGGCACCCACACTACCTATCACAACTAAGACAAAGAATGTCCACTCTTTGCTACATAGTCCCTCAAGTTCCCCTTCCCTCCAATGCTATTCAAGGTGCGCATAGAAAGATCCAAGATTATAAAACTCTAGAGATTCTTTCCTTCAGTGGGTTTCTCAAGCAATTACTACCCTTGATATCACTCCCGCTTCAATCAAACCTTGAATTTTTCCAATTTTTGCCATGTGACTATCAATCATGAAACTCGACTTTCGAGCTTCCAAATATAGATCTTCCTATGAATTTTAGGGATTTTAGCACTTTCAATTTCTCCTCAAGGTTTATATCTGTGGATTCCCTACTAGATTTTACTTCTCATAGGAATTTATTGGCATTTTTGGCACTTCAAAACGTGGCTTCTTTCCAAGTATTGATTTATGGTTTTTCCACAGCCGAAAATGCATAACATGCTCAAAATTGCAATCTAGTTGTTCAACAATAGAATTGGGATGATAGAAAATGAATTCTTGTGAGGAAAAATTACTTATGGGTCAAGTAAACCATGTCAATACTCACCCATACGAATTTCTAAGTCTTTACCCCATACGAATTTCTAAGTCTTTCCCATGCTCCATTAACTTCATGAGTTGGTTTCTCAACTACCATCTTACAACATAAATTAATGTCAGTATATCTAGTTAAGATGGGTTCTCAAGATGGATTTTAGCAATACATGGTTCAATCCCACAACCCATCACCTATACCTAGTGGATACACCCATCCCCCTCATTTTTGTTGCTTCCATAGCCAGTGCTTGGTATTCTATTTGCATTAAAAAAATATTTACATGATTTTATAATTGTCCATGGTTTACTAGCACATGACTAACCAAACATAAAATACTTACCTTTTTAAAAGTCAAGCATTCACTAGTGGGGCCTTGGCCTTGAGCTCCACGCTCAGAATCATACACCACATATACACCATATTTACATATAAATCCAATGCATTCTGAGGGTAAAAATGGGGGTATTACATTCCCCTCCCCCTTAGAACAACATTGTTCTTGCCGTTCTCAAAACTTTAACAAAAATGGGTATGCCTCTTTCATGGAATCCTCTAACTCTTATGTAGGTAGCCTCATTAGGACGAAGAATTTAACCTTTACCTATTTGATGGCTTATTTTCAAAGCATTGTCACCTTCTTGTCAACAAATTCATCTTGGAACTCTCCCTCAGGTTCCACCTGTATCACATTCCAATCAATTATGTGATTAGAGTCATGTACATATTTCTTAAGCAAATAAACATGGAAAAAATTATGATCTCTCATATTAGTAGGAAATGCAGTCCTATATGCAACTGCTCCTATCCTATCGTGTACTTCGAATGGCCCACAATATTTTGGTGCCATCTTGGCACAATTTCCCAACTTTAGGGAACTTTTCCTTTGTTTTACTCCCTGATTTTAAATTCCTTGTGCAATATTTTCAATTATGCATAATTTTCTTCTTGTCTCGAGATGCTTTTAAATTCTTCCTAATTTCTTGTTCCATTTACTTGAGCATTTATGTCCCAAGCATTATCCTTTTCAGTGGACTATCCCAATTTACTGGAGTTTTGCATCCCCTTCCATACAATGCTTCAAATGGACTCTTTTTCCCATGATGCTTGCTATCCATTGTTGTATGCGAATTCTACCAAGTGTAGGTTTTTCTCCCACTTGGATGGTTTATCTATCACATACATTCTCAACATGTCCTCAAGAACTTAGTTCTGCCTCATGGTTTGACCATCTATCTAAGTATGATATGTTTTATTGAGTTTCAATTGCAATCCCAACCCCTGAAATAACCCTTTCCAAAATTTGGAAGTGAACTTTGCATCCCAATCTAAAACTATTTCCTTGGGAAATCCTCGCAATCTGATTACTTCCTTCATGAATATATTTATCATGTCACTTTCTTTATGAGTGGATTTGAATGGAATAAAATGAGCTACCTTTGATAGCTTGTCCACCACAACCATAATTGAATCATGTTTCTTCATATCATTAGCAAACCTGTTATAAAGTCCATAGGAATTATTTCCCACTTCCATTCTAGAATGGGAAAAGGATGTAACGGTTTGCTAGATGTTGATGCTCTACTTTGACTTGTTGGCACTTTTTACACCGAGCAATGTACTGGTATTTCCTTCTTCATTCCATGCCAAAATTTTTTATTTCTTGCTGTTGTTATTGTCTTTTGATATCTTGGATGTCCAGAGTATGGAATTTGATGAATTTCATCCATTACTAACTTCTTTAAATATGCACAATTCAGAATGTATAGTATTCCTTTGTAAATAAGAATATCATCTTCTCCGAGATGGTATCCTTCACACTTTTTATCTAATTTCCCCTCACAGGGTCTTCACTTAGTGAAACTATGCCATAACACCTTATTCATGGGACATTAAAGAATACACCTAATTTCACTAGATATTGATAAATAGCTACTAAAATTATTGTATTCAATCCCCCTCCTAATACATAGTTCCATTTAAAAACCCCCATTTTACGAGCTATTCCCTATTTTTACTATATTGCCCTTTCCCCCAATACCTATAAACCCCCATACCCAAATCATCCCCCCAATACCTACAATATATTGACCTTATTTTTCACAATTTAAAAACCCCCCTTTTCTAAATGAACGTGATAATATGTTGGTCAACAAGGTGAGTCCCCTGTGTTTTCCCTGCTACAATTTTTCTTTAACTTAAACGTAAGTTGCATCACTATTTTGGGCTTCAAGAACTCTTATTCTGAAATATGAGTTGCATATACTTAATGCTGGTACATGAAATTTTCTACTAATGGCATCTGCAACCTTATTCTCTTTTCCTTTTACATGCTTAATTTCAAAATCAAATCCATATATAAATTCTTGCCATCTAGCTTGCCTAACATTCAAGCTTGGTCGATCAAACAAATACTTTAATCTCATGTGGTATGTATTAAGCTCGAATCTTCTTCCCAACAAATAATTTCTCCACATATTGAGAGCATGTACTATGGATTGTAATTCTAAATCATGAGTTTCATAATTCTTCTCATGCTCTTTTAATTTTCTTGACTCATAGAAAATCACAAAGCCTTCTTGCATAAGAAATCCACCTAATCCTTCAATGCAAGAATCTTGCACACTACAAAATCCTTCTTTGGATTTGTAATCTTAAAAACATGAGTACTAGTAAGTAAATTCTTCAATTGCTGAAAGCTTTCTTCACATTTTCATACCTTACAAACTTTACATTCTTCCTCTACAGTGATGTAATTGGATAAATGATCTTGCAGAATCCTTCAATGAGCGTTGTATAGTATCCCACAAGACCCATCGAATATCTAACATCGATAACATTATTTGGAGTAGGCCAATCAATTATGGCTTCAATCTTTTTTTGATCCATTGCAACTCCTTATTCAAAGATAATATGACCCAAATAATGTACCTTTCTTTGATAGAATTCACACTTTCTTGGATTTGAATACAATTAGTTCTCTCTAAGAACGTACAATGCCGTTCTTAGATGTTACTCATGCTTTTCTTCATTCTTTGAATAAATAAGAATGTCATCCAAAAACACTAACACAAACTTTTTCCAAATACTTGTTAAAAACATTATTCATGAGGCACATGAATGTGGTGGGTGCATTAGTTTGACCAAATGGCACCACCATGAACTCATAATGGCCATATCTTATCTAGAAAGTTTTTTTGTGAATGTCTTCTTCCTTTACCCTCACTTAATGATAACGAGACCTCAAGTCAATTTTTGAAAACACTTTGGCTTCCTTCATTTGATCTAACAAATCATCAATTCTGGGAAATGGGTTCTTACTCTTAACATTCACTTTATTTAGTTGCCTATAATCAATACACAACCTTAAATTCTTATCCTTCTCCTTGACAAATAATAGCGGTGCTCCCAATAGATACACACTTGGTATTATATACTTTTTGTCAATTAATTCTTGTAGCTACATATTTAGCTCTACCAATTCCAGTGTGCTCATTCTATAAGGATATTTCGAAACTAGAGCTTCCCATGGAACAAGATCGATTGTAAAATCAATGTCTCTTTTTTGTGGCAGTCCTCACACTTCAACACATCTTTGGACTCTTGCAACAATGGATGATCTTCTATCTTTGGAATTTTTCCTCTAGAGAATCTGATATAGGAGCTGCATATAATTGACAACCTTTCCTGTAAAACTTTCTTAACTATAAGGATGAAATATTCCTTACTGAAACTTGGTTTGGGATCCCTCTTACCAAACTTGTTCTTCCTTGTTTGTCAATGGATTCAAGGACTTTTTAGTAATAGTCTACCTTGGCTCTATGTTATTCCATCCAATTCATACCAATAAGAGCATCATAGGATCCTAAAGACATTTTCTTTTTTGGTAGGATCCTAAATTTTCTTTTGTGAGGATTCCATTCAACCATGTGGGAAAATCTATCACGAATTCACTCACCTTTCTTTCTGTTCTCGTGGATAATTGAACTAACCATGACTTATTATGTTTCACTTTTCCAAGAGAACAACTTCTAGCCACTTTTGGAGAAACATAACTATGAGTAGACCCTGGATCAATCAAAACAAAAATGGATTTCTTAGAAATCTTACCCCTCACATCAACTACTGTTTATTGATGGTATACTTGATGGTTATCTAACGTTGCATAAATTTGGGGAGTTTTTCTTTCCATATCCTCCACTGTAACTCTTGCTTCTAAGTTATGCAAGCCTTGAGGGTTCTCTTTCCAATGTGGACAGTCTTTAAGCATGTGGTTTTCTCCACATCCCCAACACTTCAGTGGTCCTTTTGGTTCCTTTTTATATTGTTATTGTTGTCTTAAAGCAACTTCATGCTTGCTAGCCTTGTTGGAAGTTTCTTGGATGATTTTTAAATAATGGTTTGAACCCACTCTTCCTTTGATCTAACCTTCCTTTTGGATTTGCTTTCCATGCTCGATGAACCTCCAATTTTCCTTTACTTTATTCATAGCAATGCATTTCCATTTTAATGGCTTCATCAAGAGTTGGTGGATTAACAAACTCAATCCTATCTTTAAAATTTTAGGGAATAATTCCAAGGAAGCATTGGACTTTTACTCTTTTATCTTTGATGTAATCTACATACCTCAAGAATTCCAAGAAGTTGTGGACATGTTCTTCCATAGACTTATGTCCCAAATTTAGTTCATTAAAATCCTTCCTCTTGTTATCAGAATACCTAGCATAAATGTATTTTTCCTTGAAATACTTCTTAAATCGCTTCGAGATGATCCTTCTTTCCTTGAATCATTTTACTTGCATGAGGTGCTCCCACCAAACTGAAGCTTGACCATTCAGATTGTAAATAGAACTTTTGGCCTTTTCATTTCGCGAGTAGTCATGAATCCTAAAATATTTCTTCATTTCAAGAAGCCATGCCTCTGTCTCTTGAATTTTCCTACTTTCTTCATTAAATGTGGAAGGCCTTTCCTTTCTAAATTCTACTTGTGGAATAAGTTTTGAATTTCCTTCTTCCTTTAAACCTACTAGAAGTATACTTTGGGATGCTTTGATAACCTATAGAGTCACATGACCTGATAGAAGAATATCTTGATGAGGGTGCTATACACTTTTTATTCATGAAACTCCTTCTTGGGCTTGGAGTCCTCTTCTTGGAATGACCCCTAGAGTTGATCTCTACATTTCTTCCTTATTGGCCCATGTTGCTTGGGTTGGATTGAAGATTAATCCTTTAGTACATATTAGTGAGGCTTTGTAAAATAGAAACATTGAATTGGTTCTTCTCTTCCTCGGCCTTAATATATCTTTCATTGAAACTTATTATGGTTTCAACCAAATTCTAATGAGTGATTTTCTCTCTTCTCCCATTCGATTCAGTATCATCATTTCCCTCTTGCACATTTTCTCCTAAGACGTTGCCATAATGTTCATAAGGGTCCTGAGCATCATTCATGGTCATCATCTCACTTTGGAGACTCTTTCTTCCTTCCTGCTGCCCTCTGCTACAACTATTCAAAGCTTATCAAGTGAAAACATTGTGCATCAACTACATCAACTGCAAATAGTGTGCATCAACTATTCAAATCTTATCAACTACAAACACCAAGAACAACTAATTGTTAGCCTACTGTTAACAATTAAATTAGTCATAATCTCTCTTTGTATCCACTGATATCAATGTATTTTCCAATAAGATAGTGTAGCTATCAGCGTGATCAATCCTAATAACTACACATGTTGGAAACCATCATGAGCTAAACTAGGTCTAACAAAATATCATTATTGAAACAAAATACATTAACAACATGGTGGGTCATGTCACCAAAAAGATCACTTTACAAGTGTATATTAACAAAATCTATCTCAACAAAAAAAAGTCTAAATATACAAACACCACTTGCACTGTATGATTGGAAAATGTAACTGAACATAATAATACCATAATATAGTCATTCACCGATGTAAAATTAGTTCAGAAGTAGTTATCCATCTTATCCACTAACCATCCATATACACGTAAAACCATAACCTTAATCCTTAGCCTTTAAAAAATTATCTCAATGTAAAGCACCTACAACCAACCAAACTCAAACTTATCCAATACACAAGTATGATCAAATTTAATAACAAAATATAGTTGGATCCTCAAGAGTATGACTAGTATGCAACTCCTCCAAGGCATTACATTAACAAGATCATTGTTCACCCCTTATGACATCATCGTTATGAAATCTCCAATAAATAATTAAGGCGATAGATAGAGAAATTCATGATCAACTTGTTTGTATGGAATTTAGTCCACATCAAACCACATGTTAAACCTCATGGAGAGTTGTTGAAGATGGAAGCTGCCATTATTCCATGGGTGTTCAGTCCAAAAATTCCCAATTAAGGAAATTTCTTGATCATCAATAAGAGTTCCACTATCTTCTATGAACCATTCATAGTCACTCCACAAAGACCTGTTAGGATAAAAGTTCTACAATCCTTCTATGATCTATCCATAGTCACTCCACAACCATGGAGCCCAATTACAGAAAATGTATATAGGCCTAAACATCAAATTAGGTTGAAAGAGTATCTAGATGGACCTAATGGTAAAGAAAATATGTTATCTCCTTCATGGAGGCCAAGGGTACAAATTAGGAAATTGTGCATGTACAAACTAGATTTCTTAATATAAAAATCAAAGTTATAAGAATCCCCGCAACTACTAGACAAAGTAAACGCAAGTATGCATGGTCCACAACTTGTATCTCAACTCAAGCCAAGCTGCAAAGACACAAGACACCAGCTCCATTTCATGGTCACGGAGTTCACAAACAACCTGTAGCGATAGATCGAAAGGCAACGACCCCATTTACCTTCCAGCCAAACTCACCGACGTGAAGCAAAAATCTTCCTTGGCAGGCCTTCGATGAACCCAGAAAATCCATTTGATAAATACTCTGGAGGATTCGAACACAGAATCAAATAAAAAAACCTGGCGAAATCTCGAAGCCCTCCAGTATATCCAAGCAAGTGGCACCATTGAACTGTCGTGTGGATCGAACAGAGCTATTGGATTTAGGGATGTACAGATATAATGTCAAGGAGATATGTGCAGAACCAGAAATACTCTTGCGATCGGGCCTTTTATACTCAGATCTCAATACAACCATGAGCTAGGCATAGGATCCTCATTCAATATCCAGTCTTTTGCAACTTAATACCTTCAAGTTTTATTACCATGATGCTGAGGAAATACCAGTAAGCACCATACCTTTAATTCTCAAAGTAAATTTGAAATATCACTGTCTTCTTCAGTACAAGAAAACAGTTACTCATTGTGAAACCAAAGAAATCAACCTGCTAGCCACCACCGGAATGTTGAACATCATCCATCATAGGTAGAAAATTCCCTTGACTCTTAGGTTCATTCAACGATATCATCTCCATAATGCTCCTGCCAGCTATCCATTGAGGTAGAACACAAATCACTCTCCTGTTGAAAAATCTTAGGTTATTTTATCTATGCCAACTTGGTGCTGGATAGAGCTGAGTAGTAAATGATCCACTAATTTTGTTTATATATAAAAATTCATTTTCTATTATTAATATCTGGGTAATAAAATGACTATACAATAAGTAATGCATGCACACAATTAAGGCTAATAATGATATTGTTACAATTAAGGCTAATAATTCTTTTTAGTTACTAAAAATAAAACCCAAAAATATAATTAAAAAATACTTATAAAATAGATGAGAACACAATAAAAACAAATAACAACCAAAACAAATTAAAAGTAAACATACACCAATTTTTGCTAGAATTCCATAAAACCCCGAAATATTAAGAAGACCCTACCTTATTAAAAAAAAAAAAGCCCACTAATTCGAAAACGTCCTTTGAGCCTGGGGTTTATAGTGGCAGCAGGACGCTTTGAACCTGGGCTTCGCTCAGGTAATCCCGACAAGTTACCGATTTCCCTAACCTAAAAAAAGTTCGAAAAAGTCCTTATAAAGATAACCCTACCTTATTAAAAAAAGAGGGCCGACTAAGTTCGAAAACGTCCTTTTAACAATAAAAAAGACATTCTCTTGGATCATCTAAGAATAAAGAGTTAAATTTTCGATATATATATGATAACAATCCAATTTGTTGTCAAAATAAAGGTCAAGCTGCTCTTCGTTCAGTCATTTATTTCAAAATGGAATATCATGTACCAAAACTATTAAAAAGGTACCAAATACATATTAAAATAAAACAATTACTGAAGTGTTGTTGCTACAATTCAGTAAAACCGTTCCCCCAATAATTTGAAAAATATCAACTTGCCACCATTTCTTAAAAATAGAAGTTTGCTTCATGGCTGTGTAGAATTTCAGACTAATCAACAAATTCTGAGATACCATTGTACCTATAATTACATCACATTAACGTTGCTTTATATGTGTTATTGAACTGGCAATCGCTACTTCACAACAATATTACTAATATGGATATGGCCATTGGCCATTACAACAACTTGCCACGAAAGTTCGTAGTATGGATATGACGCCACTGCACAACTAACTTGTAACTTGTCATGAAAGGCGTCGAATTTCAGGGATCTGCACGGGATAATCAAAGATGCAGTCAGACCACGCGTTGTCACGAGGGGGTGCAATGTCTTTGTTGACCATCCACGCTGCGCTGTTGCATTTGAAGCCACTGCCGAGACAAATCTGCCAGATCATCTGCCCTTTTTTCATACGACCTTTGGACTCCAAATACTGGAATTGATACCATGTGGACGAAGAAGAAGTATTTTTAAATCTGTACAGAGTCATTTTCGATGGTTCTACGGTCTGAGGAGGCAGATTCAGTCCTTTCTCCACTGCACGAATCACTGCTTTGCCACCGGAATGGATGCACATATGATTAAACGCTCGCTTAAAATCGGGCACATATTCTTTCGCTTTACCCTTCACGAAGATCTTTCTGACCAAGAACTTGCTGGCAAGATAAAGAATCTGTTCATAGTAGGGAAGAACCAGAGGACCCAATTGTCGCATGTTTGCCTTGAGAGCCTCCGCAGCAATTTCCATAATGTGTTTGCTGAGATTCACCCCGACTGTTCCAGTCGGATCCTCTTCTTGAAAAGCAGCATGATAGGCCATGTCGTTCACGCCTGCTCTGTGCGTTCTAACGACATGAAGCAATCTATATTTAGCACGATGGCGATCGCTTCTTTTGTTCGACAGAAGCACAGCCCAGCAGCCCATTCTGAACAAAATATTGGAAACCAACATCGGTTCATAGTTTCCGAAATACCAATTTTCTGTAATATTCTCTGTGCTTAGAACAATTGCATAAGTGCCTCTGTTGGCAGCACGAAGGCAACCCGCCGCCAGATCCAGCGAAATTAGGTTAGCGCTGCATCCCATTCCGCCGAGATTATAAGTCTTGAAGTCTTGATATCGCTACGAAACCCAAATTTATTAACAATCATCGACGAAAGCGATGGAATAGGGTTAAAAACACTGCAATTCACAACAAGAATACCAATTTCATTAACAGCAATGCCAGTTTTGTCCAGCAGATCTTGAACACAGCCAAACATGACTATCTCTGCTTCTTGACGAGAAGTCTCATGTGTCAACCTCGGTGGCAAGTAATGCAGAGCCGGAGGAACAGCAACAAATTCGCTCACAGCAGCTCTTTCAAGAATCCTTTTCTGAAACTCCACACTTTTTGCTGTGAATTTCTGTGAAAGCACAGCATGTTCTATGAAATGATCGAACGAAACTATCCATTCCTGAGGAGCTTTGTAACAGGACAGATCCAGCATGTAGATTTGCTTTGACAGACGAAAATAGTAAATAAAAAGGGTCCCTAAACCGCAAGTTAACCAGAGAAGCCATACGATCGTGGCCATATGATCACTAGTTCTCCAAAAATAGAGCTGGTCGATGACAAATACAAGTGCACCAGCTGCCAGCATGGGTAACCAGAACACTGATGCCCTAGATAGCAGATCAGAGTATCCCAACTTTATGTAATTAAAGTTGAGATTCTCTGCCAAATCAAATGGCTTATCAGTGCAATCTGCATGGCTTATCAGTGCAATCTGCATGCCTGGGTTCCATATCGATCCCCGACTTTCCCGTTACTGCAATAATTAAATTCTTCTTCGTATCTCGATTGAACCTCTCTTCAAGCTATCACAAAGATAGTGAAAAATGGCCTCGCATCTCTCTTCTTAAATACAGTCTCCAGCATCCAGTTTCTGTAACGTGGCCAACTTGCGTCCATTTGTATTCCACCATTAATGAATTTGTTGCAATACTCGGGTTTCTCTCCAATTTTCTACCTTCTGTGTGACCTGTCAACACCGTAATTAGGTCAAAGTTGGCCCTGTATTTAAGGATTTCACTTAAATGCATGTAGTCGGAGCCAACGCTTGGTTCTGCTACATGTTAAAGCGCCGGATTTATATTTTTTTGAATTTCATGTTCGCATTCAATGCTGTGATACATTCGGCCCGACGGATTCACCGAAGCTGACAAAATTCACGTTTGCAATTGTTGAATTTGTGTTCCAGCTGTGTTTGGATCTTAAATTATGTTCCATGCGTTTGGTGGTGGAATTAATGTTTGGACACCAAAAATAAGATGAGTGTTTATGGAGTCGCGACGTTAACCTACTACCAAGACTTGGGCACTAATTCCGGTAGGCCTACAACGTCTGTTGATATTAACCTCGCCACCTCTACATGCTTTCGTTGTCAATTTCACGGTCACAATTTGGTAACGATTTGCAGAAACATTAATGTTCACGATCTACTTCTGCATAATAAACAGATCACCAAAATCTAATTACATCATCCCTAACAAGTATATTTGATATCCTGGCATTAAAAAAAATGGGTTGTCATTCTCATATATATTTGTTATTCTTATTTATTTTGTTATTAAATAAGTTATATTTTTTCTTTTAATTATGATAATATTTTTAATAAATCAATATTTTTTAATTATTTTTCAATAATTTAATTAAAAAACAACTAATTCTTAAGTTTATTTATTTATTCTTTTTAGTGTTTGATGTCTAGAATTCTCTATGTAACATAAAAAAAACTATTATATATACAATCTTTATTTGTTTCTTAACTATTAACCTATGAGTTCAACATATACCCGGACCCTTCCATATCAACCTATAGGCTATTGCCACTATTTTCTGGTCAATATTGGAAAAAAGGGTCATATCATCAATTTTACCCCCACTTACTAAAGAGTGTGATGGAGACACAACTATATTGATGATTCAAAATCAAACCTAAAACTAGTTTAATTGCTACAATTATACACAAGATGACCTACTAAAAAATACATTATACTAAATAATCTCCCATGCATACTAGAGAGCATGTTAGAAATGTAACACCTCGGTTTTGACCCCGTTTGCATTAAATGTATATGATGTAAATATTGTAATTAATCATGGTGTGGAGCTAAAGGAAAAAGCCACCATTGATTTAATGTTTATATTTCGGCAATTAAATTTGATGCTGATGGTATTTTGTGTTAGCCGTCACATTATAATTTGGAATCATCATGTAAATATGCAATCTAATTAAAACCCACAACCAGTTATGTCAATGTAACAAATAATAAGATGGGGGCATGATTTCCTAAGGATAAAGGGGGGCAATATTTAACCTCTGAGCCAATGGGGAGAAGCCAAGTGTCAAAAGAAGAACCCATCAACTACCAACCACCTTTCTTGTCTTGTTCACCAGCCATTTAAATTTCTCCAAGAACTACCAACCACCTTTCTTGTCTTGTTCACCAGCCATTTAAATTTCTCCAAGAGTTAGTTAGGCAATTATTTGCCTTGGGGCTTGGGAGGTGTGGGCAACCGTCAATTCTGGCAGGGTCGTCAGTCTTTGACCACACGCATGCCCAAAGGAGGAGATCTCATTTAGTTTTCCGTCACGTGGAGGAAGACAAAAAAAAAAACTACTCACGTGCATGCATTTTTTTCCCTCATGCACTCACGTAGCTGAGCTTCCTCACGTTTTTGGAGAGCTGCAGAGCGTTTTTCAGCATCCATCCTCCATCCTTTGTTTTCTCCTGCACGATTTTGCAGTTTGCTTCCATTCTTCCATGGCTGGAAGTTGATTTTGGCAGTGCTCAACAGATTGAGGAGGAAACCACGATTTCTGGGTGGTTGTTGAGCTATTTTCACCCATGTGAAACTATTGATCATTTGCTGAAATCAATTTTGGCGCACTGGCTATTTTTCCTCAATTGACACTTATGATTTTTCGATCCCATGATGTTCCTTCAACCCCAAAACTTGTGTTTGCTGTGTATACCTCTGTTTCTTTGGTCTGCACTGATTTGGGAGTGGAAATGGGGTCTAACCAACTTGATAAACCTAGTGTGAGAAGGAACCGCACAGACATATCTAGGGGGCTGGTTTTCTTCTTTGCACACCCTGAATAGCACTGGAAGGGAAGGCATAGCCTGAGGGACTGTGTAGCTGAGAAGGGGATTCTTCCTTAGGTAGATGTTTTAGAAGCCAGGCTAGATCTGGTGCAGGTGTCCATAGCTCTATGGTTGAGCTCACTAGCTTAGTAGTCATCCTTTCGAGCTCCTTTGTAGCCTGATAAACCCAACTGTGTTGACTTGGCCGAGTTTTGTTATATCCTTGGCTATGTGTGAGCCTCCTAGTGTTCCTTATTCCTTGTGGGGATCATGTCCAGCTCGGGGGTGGCAGTGGTGCTGAGAGATTGATGAGCACACTGGCCTATGGTTGGGTGGAACGTTGTAGCAACGTAGCTGGTTGTGGGACAAGCTTCTTTCCAAGATAAGTCTCTCTTGTGATTAACCTCTGCAACTGCATTTGTTTAATGAATTATGATGAACATGCTGAATGCTTAAATGTGTTGAATGGAATGTATTTTACTTCCATTGTATGTTAATGATTTGTGCATCTATGTATGTTTTTATTTAATTGCATTTTATTATTGTCAATGGGGCTAGTTTGCCTGGATTAGATAGCAGCATAGTCGCATCCTCTCTCTGGTAGAGGCGTGGGGACGTGACAGTGTGGTATCAGAGCTGATGTTGCAACTTTGGGACTTAATGGGCCATGAAAGGTCAGCCTGTGTTCAACAGGAAGAAGCTAACAACAGCAGGAAAAACTTAATTTTTTCTAAGTGTTGAGCATTCTTTTTTTGCCACAGCTGAGAAAGCCAAAGACGAGCCGATTCGTCAACTGCGTTTGCAAGAGGGAGCTAAAAGGGAATGCAGTCGAGGCATGTTGGAGTAGTTGACAGCATTTCACCAACGGTGTCGGCAAGAAGTGACGATGGAAGTCAATGTGCTAAAGCGACGGTGTTGACAAGAAGAATTGGGAGAAGCTGAGCCGATTCGTTGGCATTGTTGTCTGGTTTTCACCGACACAGCGTACACAGTCGATGAAAGAAAGAAGATTTCTGAAAATTTTTCTAAGTATTGAAATCGGTAGAAATCGAAGAATTTTTTTGATACGTCAGCTGAGTTCCGGCGATGCACATTAGAAAATTTTGGGAGTTTTAGCCGCAATGCATTAGGTGGAAAGTAAAAAATGTTTCGACGTGACAGAAGGCTTAGCCAGTTTGTTAATTAGAAGAAACCTCAAAAATTTTCCGCAATGACAAATGGAAGTCGAAAAGTTTTCCGATGCGGCACAGTGAATGAGATTCGAAAAGTTTTTCAAGGCAGCGGGTGAAATTCAAAAAAAATTCTACAACGACAACAATTTTGGCAAGTTGACGATTTGAAAAAAAATTTCAAATATTTCTGCAACGGCGGCAGTTTTGGCAAGTTGTTGATTGAAAGAAAGTTCAAAATATTTTCGATGCAGCGAAAGTTAGGCAAGTTCTCACTGATTGTATGAAAACTCAGAAATTCACCAACACGTCGGAAGGAAAAGGAAAATGGAGCCGACATGTCGAAAAACTTTTGGTGAGTTCGTTGACACGTCGGAAGGAAAATGAAAATTTGGTCGAAATAGGGATTTTTGGCAGGTTTTTAGTGAGATTTGTAGGGGCGAGAAAGATGAAAAATGATAGTGGGTTATGTGCCAGATTGCACGAAAATGGAAGATTTACAAAAAAAAATCCCCCTTGATCCTTGTCATCCCCTTCAGATAGTTGTTCTTTGTGAAAAGAAAATTATGTGTTTTGGCAAAGTGACAATATGAGATTTTTCCAAATGCAGGTAAGTAATTTAAGATTCATGTGAATGTTATGCAGCTAACAATTTTGTTTTATTAACACACTTTTCATAAATATAGTCACCTTCAAAGGGAAGCATTCCAGATAGTGCAGTTCGGTAAAGCTGGTTTAGCTGAGCCGTGAGAACCTATGACATGTATGATGATGCACATAACCCCAATGAGTACAAGAAATATGTCGTGGGGGAAAACATCCATGTTGGAAATGCTAAGATAGAGTCAAATGGGAAAATATTTCAAGATACTCCCCAAGATTTTGCAGCCACCATGAGAAGCCTAAGGGTGGAGATGCAAAGTTACATGGCATATAATGAAAGATTGGTGAAGGATCAAGAGGAACAAAATCAGCTAAATGCATCCATGCTGCAATGTTTGATAGATATCTAGAGGCGAATGAACTCTGGGGACCGGACAGTAAGACCAGAAGGAAGTAAAGGCGCCACTAGAAGAAGAAAGATCTCTCCTAGTGGGTCAACTGACTTTGAAGGATCCACTGGTGGTTCAAGTTCTTCTTCTCACAAGAATAAGAAAAAGAGGTGCTACCAGAACCGTTCATGTGATGAATTTAAGAAGGCAAGGCCACTTACCTTTAATGGTGAGGTAAAGAATGGTCAAGAAGCTGAAGCTTGGATTTTTGGGATGAGAAAATATTTCCAAGTCCAACACTACTCTGGAAATATGAAGGCTAGGGTAGCCATCTTCAATTTGACTGGAAGAGCATCCATATGGTGAGAGCACTTCAGGAAAGTAAAGAAGATTAATGAAATGAATATTGTATGGAACTAGTTCCAGAAGTAATTCAAGTAGACGTACCTTTCTGACAGGTACTACGATGACAAGATGAAAGAATTCCATGAGTTGAGATTGGGACAATAGACCATGGAAGAGTATGCAAATAAGTTCTTGGATCTTTTGAGGTATGTTAGGTACATCAAAGATGCAAAAGTGAAAATCCATCGTTTGTGAGTGGATTGCCTCAGTCTTACAAAGACAGAATTGAGTATTATGAACCTAGAGCTCCAGAATAAGCAATAAGGAAAGCTAAGTATTGCTATGAACAAATAAAAGGAAAACCTGATTACCATAAGATATGGAAGGACAAAAAGAATGAGAAGACTGACCAAAAGAAGAAAGGTTTCAAACCTTCTAACTTCAGGATATTAGATTTTTAACATTAAGCTAGCATTATATTAGGATATTTAACTAAGAGAATAACAAGCACAACAATCAAACACAAGAGACAATGAACACAGTGTTTTTCCTCAGGGAAACTGTAAATGTAGAAAACCCCGCAACTTCCTCAGATATAGAATCAACACCAAATAGAAAAGCCCAAAACAGTAAGATGATCTCTTGACAACAGTAACCTCTTTCTTCCTATCCCCAGTGTCTTCTTCTTCCTTAGCTATGCGCTACAACTGAATGTGAGTGAGTGTGTGTCAAATAGAGAGGCTAGCTCTCTATTTATACTAATTCTTGACTTGACTAAAACCAACTAGGGCCAACTTCACTAGGTGAGTCTAATAACCCTCGTGCCTCAGAACTTCGAGGACTTTAACCCTTAGACAATAGGAGGGTTACCCACAATGACTTGACATGACTTGTTTACATTATAGATCCTCTCGATCGAAACATCGGGGCATGACATGACTCAATTACATTACATAAACATACCGAAATAAACATAGAGGTACAAGACATAAGATACATAGGTGAATACATTCTAAAGTTACAAATACATCATCAATCCCTCTTAACTAGGAAGGTATTCTTTCGACACAATTTTCAGTACTGGTCTTCTTCTCTGTATCAACTGGATCATCTCATCATCTTCATCTTCAAGTCTTCTTTGTCTTCAAGCCTTCTTCGTCTTCATATTCTTCGTCTTCAAGTCTTTAAGTCTTCTTCTAATTCATCTCCTTCTTCAAGTCTTCTTCGTCTCGGGATTTGGATCATCACGACTATTGGATCATCACTGGTGGATCATCATCACATCTGGATCATCACTTGATCTGGAATGTCATCAAGTCTAGATCATCATCACATCTGGATCATCACTTGATATGGACCATCATCAAGTCTGGATCATCATCACATGCTATCTCAAAATGGTGTTATCTCGATTCTTCTCGTCATAGGAAGTTCTACAGAGCCATCCCTATAGGCCTACCTTTCATGTAGGTCTTCATCAGTGCTTATATCTGACACTTAAGTCAGAATGGCCTGCCCAACTCTTACATTTGACCTCATCTTTCAGAAAGGCACGCCCAGAACTCACATCTGACCATGTGTAAACACATCACGCCAGAATGGCTTAGCGCTTACATCTGACCTCATCTTGTCAAAAAGGCTCTGCACTTACATATGACCCCATCTTGTCAGAAAGGCACAGCACTCACATCTAACCATGTGTAAACACATCGCGCCAGAATGGCTTAGCACTTATATCTGACCTCATCTTTTCAGAAAGGCTCTGCACTTACATTTGACCATGTGTAAACACATCGCATCAAAAGGGCTCTCAGTCCTAGACTGAGGATTCCTGGTAACTGACCAGGTGCCTCCATTCTCATAGAGAATGGCATTAGCCCTTATATCTGATCAAGTGGGAAACGTCCCTTAATCACACCAAAATGGCCATGCACTCACATCTGATCATGTAAGAGTACATCCTACAGTCATATCAGAATGACCGTCAGTCCTAGGCTGAGTATTCTTAGTAACTGACTAGGTGCCTCCATTCCAAGAATGACATTCAACCCTTACATCTGATCATGTAGGAACCAATCCTACAGTCATATCAGAATGGCTCAGCACTCACATCTGACATGGAAGGAACCTAAATCCTCTCACCATGATAGAATGGATCAACTTTTACATCTGACCATGGAAGGAACTTAATCCTCTCCCATGTTAGAATGGCTCTAGGTCTCATCATTTCCCTTTGGAGCGAACCTTGATCTCGAGAACACCAAGCTTCTCCCTGAAGTAATCAAAATTCACTGTAGCCAATGGTTTCATCAATACATCAGCTATATGTTCCTCTGTCACGACATATTGGAGCTTCATTGCCCCTCTCTACACCATATCCCTGATATAGTGATACTTGATCTCGATATGCTTCAACTTGTAATGGAACATAGGGTTCTTTGATAAATTCACACAACTTTGGTTGTTGAAATATATACAAGTAGCATCCATCTGGAGATTAAATAAATCAGACAGTAGCTTCCTCAGCCATACTACCTCACAACTAGCTGAACAAGCTACAACATACTCTGCTTTAGTTGTACTCAGTGCCACACAGGATTGCTTCCTGCTAAACTAGGAGATCACACCTGATCCCATACTGAAGTAACATCTTGAAGTGCTCTTCCTATCGATGGCACTTCTTGCCCAATCTAAATCAACATAACCCTCCAGTTTAATCTTCTGATTTGCCTCGTACTTGAGCCCATAGTCAATTGTACCCTTTAGGTACCTTAGAATATGCTTTACAGCAATCAAGTGAACATGTCTTGGATCTATTAGGAACTGGCTCAAGGTGTTCACAGCAAAGCAAATATCTGGTCCCGTGTTCATCAAGTACATCAAGGACCCAATCATCTGATGATAAATCATGGCATCAACTACTTCCAATGAAGAATCACTCAATAGCTTCAGGTTCGATGCCATAGGTGTGGTTATGGCCTTGTAGTCCATCATCCTAAATCTCTTCAGAATATCTACTGCATACTTCCCTTGTCTAAGGAAGACTCCATCTGCATTCTGCCACACCTCCATGCCTAAGAAATAGTGCATCATACCCAAGTCCTTCATTTCAAACTCAGTATCAAGTTTCCTCTTCGTATCGGTAATCAACCCATCCATACCTATTACAAACAGATCATCCATATATAGCAGGAGTATCACTGGGTTGCCATCTTCAACCTTGTAGTAAAGGTTGGAATATGCTTTACTCTTGATAAAGCCCAAACTGGATAGGAAACCATGAATTCTACTGTACCATGTTTCGGGTTCATGTTTCAAACTGTATAGGGATTTCTTCAATCTGCACACATGAGACTCCTTGTCATGTGTCTCAAAACCGAATGGTTGTTCCACATACACTTCCTCTTCTACTACAACATTCAAGAAATCAATCTTGACATCCATCTGGTGTATCTTCCATTTCATCACTGCAGCCAGAGCAAGTACTAATCTGATGGAAGTGTATCTAGCTATAGGTGCAAAGGTTTCTTCATAATCTATTCCTTCTTTCTAAGAGAAACCACGAGTCACGAATATTTCTTTATATTTCTCGATGCTACCATCTGCAGCATGCTTGATCTTGTAGATCCATTTGGAAGTTACAACGGACTTCCCTTCTGGTCTTGGGACAACATCCCACACATCATTCTTCATGATCGATTGATACTCTTCGATTATAGCATCCTTCTATTCTTTTCGTTCTATCGCTTCTTCATAGTTGGAAGGTTCTTTAACAATAATGTCACATAGTAAGGCTACGTAACAAAAGCAAGATCTAGTTCTCTTTCTTCCTCGTGGTGTTTCTTCTGAAGCTCCATATATTTCTTCACCTTGGATAATTTCACGTACCCAAGCAGGTTTCCTCTTATGAGGATTCTTATCTAAAGGTGGATCTACAAGTTCTTGAGGTTCTTCAAATTCTCGATCTTCTTCTTGAATTTCTTCGTTCATGATTGTGTCATGGATTCTGGGTTCTCTTATTTCTTCAGGTTCTTCAGCCAGTTTCTTCCTGGATTTGATGTAGGCTGAATCTTCATCAAATGTTACATCTCTGCTGATGTTAATATTCTTGAACCCTAGGAAGTATATTCTATAAGCCTTCGAACTTTCAGAGTATCCCACAAATATACCCTTCTTTCCTGAAGGATCTAACTTCGTCCTCTTTCCTTTCGGAATGTGTATGTACACAGGACAACTGAATATTCTAAGATGGTTAACTTCTAGTTTCTTGCCGGAGAAGAATTCTTCAGGAGTCTTGTTCTCGAGTACTCTGTGTGGAGTATGATTTTGTACATACACCATTGTTTTGGTAGCTTCTTCCCAAAAATGCATAGGAAGATCTTGATCATGAAGCATTGCTCTTGTAGCTTCCATGATAGTTCTATTCTTCCTTTCTGCAATCCCATTCTATTGTGGATTATATGGAGTTGACAACTCCCTCTTAATTCCTGAGTCTTTGCACAACTCTTTGAATTCATTTGATGTGAATTCTTTGCTATTATCTGATCGAAAAGTCTTGATCTTTTTTTTAGTGTGGTTCTCGATCAAGGCTTTGAATTTCTTGAACTTGTTGAATACTTCATCTTTATTCTTCATGAAGTAGATCCATGTCTTCCTAGAAAAATCATCAATAAAAGAAACATAGTATGCATACCCACTTAGTGAACTGGATGACATTGGACCGCATACATCGGAATGGATAATTTCTAGGATTCCTTTTGCCTTGCTCTCGCTACTTGGAAATGTCTTCTTTCTGTTCTTCCCTTTCGCACATCCTTTGCATACACCTTAATGTTTTGTCTGCATTTCTAGGAGACCTTCAACAAATTTGCTTGCAAGAGGTAGTGCTCTGTAATGCACATGTGCAAGCCTTCTATGCCAAATCTCATTTGGTTCTACCGAGTCATGAACCAAAGCTTGTTTTGGTTGGCCTTTCAATTTGTATAGTCCTCCTTCTTGTTCTCCAATCACTACTGCATCATCAAAAGACTTTCCTTTTGGCCACATGAGGACTTGGCCATATACAAATGCAACCCTCATTCCTTTTGCATCTAATGCAGATATGGAGAGGGGGTTCTTCTTTAGTCCAGGTACAAATAATACATCTTTCATCTTTATAGACTTTCTAGAGTCTAGCTTATAGGAGGATTCCCCACTACCTTTTATTGGATACTAGTAGTAATCTCCAAGTTTCCCCTTGTGAGGTGATTCATGTTCAGATAATTTCACAAAGGATTCATTGAATCCTGTCATGTGCTTGGAAGCACTACTATCTATAAGACAATCATTACTGCCATGTGTGATAGTTCTTGTGAGAGTAGAAATCAGAACATATTCTTCATCACTTGAAGAATCATCACTGTCTTGTCTGTTTCTCTTTGTGGAAGGTTCATCATCCTCTGCAACATGAGCATGATGTCTTCTCTTGTTTCCCTTCTTCTTG
Organism: Pseudotsuga menziesii; assembly: GCA_001517045.1. Classification (NCBI taxonomy): domain Eukaryota; kingdom Viridiplantae; phylum Streptophyta; class Pinopsida; order Pinales; family Pinaceae; genus Pseudotsuga; species Pseudotsuga menziesii. The sequence continues at coordinate 177,941 of LPNX010605556.1, forward strand.
TTGTTACAGATAGAAATTCCTATGGCTTGGAGTACCACAACAGACAGATTGACTCCAGAAATCAATCCTTTCCCATATGCAAGAGAAAACAAATATATGACAATAAAGGATCTCGTTTCGTACCTTATTCTGGATGGTTGATGTAGATCCTTGTTAAGCTTTTCAACTCTAGCTTGAATTGATAAATTGCTTCCTCAACATTTAATAAACAAGACAAGCATGCTATATATAATTGTATTAGACCTACACTAGCATATATAATCAATAACATATAAATATTTCAAATCATCCATGGATCAAATATTCATTCAAATACACATTATTGGGCAGGAAAAGATATTTCCATTAATAAAAAACAGAGATTACAATAGTGACAACCTCTGTTGGCACATCTGTGAATCGAAGAAACTGAGTCCCCCACTTGGGCCTCCAGCACTTCAATCCTCCATCTCTCGATAGCAAGCTCACAAGAAAAAGGCAAGCTTGGGAAGAACATAAAAGTGCTGCAAGGGACAAAGGGATGCAGACTCAAGTATAAGCTTTGACAACAATGGACTATATTTTTCTTGCTCTTTAATTCCTCATGCCTTCAATGTATCCAAAGGGTTCCTTATATAGCTCTTCAATGGGGTAATGAAAGGTCGAATCTAAGTGATCTCAAGGCATAGGGAAGGCTAGGAGACAAGTGAGTCGGATTCACATCAAGAAAAAATCCAAAATAATTTGGCCTTTTGCACACATCCTGATGTACGCGAGTTTAAGGGTCAAATCCACGTATATACGCGAGAAAGGGATTAAAAGTCGTGTATGACAATTTTTGCATGTTTTTAGGGATGATCTTGGAAACATCAAAGGTATAAAAATGGTCCATGGGGTCTAAGGAGTCTACAGAGGGATAGGGAAGGCCATAATAGTGTGATTCACCATGTGTGGTAAAATCAGCTGTAACAGATGCCCCCTAATGTGTGGGTCAGAGGGGTCATTGTTAGGATATTTAGACACTTAGGAGTTAGTTAAGATCAACTTGTGTAATATATCCGTTAGGTAAAAGTGTGTTTCTTCAATATGCATTAGTATGCATTTGTAAATATTCTAATTCGATGGTCACGATATGTTCTAGACACAGAGTGATCCGACAGTTCAACTTCTCTTAAATCATACCTACCATTGATCCGTGGCTTAACACCCAATTGGTCTATGATCTCTATTTAAAGACCTTAAAGAGTCCTTGGCTAGTTGATCGATTATGAGAAGCTCATGTAACTTTCTTTCTTTTGCATAATAAATTGCTCCAAGTAGCTATTTGGATAGGGCCATGGACTCTTTCCCTCTCGAGGGTTTTAACCATGTGACAAACATTGGTGTGTTGATCTGTGATCTATTTGTGTGAAGCAGTTGCTCAAGGTTGTTTGGTCTTTTAGGAGTACCCTGTGTACCTGAACATGGTATCAGAGCTTTTATGAAGAGTCGCTTTCGATTTTGATCAAGATCTGGAGCCGGTGTTGCCAAAACTTTTAAAGGGTTTCTGGTTCTAAATTTTCTGTTTGTTTTTGGCCTATGGGAGCTGTTCCATTGTGTCTGAAGTGTCGTTTCTATTAGGAAATAGTTTTCGTTTCACCAAAAACCTTTTCCATTTGCTCTAGAAACACCCATTTCGACAAATCTCAAGTGTTGATGTATATGTAACTTCGGAATGTATTCTTCTATATATTTTATATTATTGTAACCCGAAGTTTATTCCGGGATGTTTCTATTATGTATTTGAGTCATGTGG
>LPNX010605583.1:7010-51372 GCA_001517045.1 Pseudotsuga menziesii
GACTGTCACTCAAACTAGTTGCAGAGGTCGGCATGGAGGTCAAATGCAATAGCAGAGCAGCTGAAGACTAGAACGATGGAAGAAATGACAATTCTAGGGTTACAAATGGTCTTTTAATCATACAACACTTGGCCACAGTTTTGCCACGTCCACATGTAAATTATTTGCATGCAGTGGGTAAAATCACATAGTCCCGACGAGCAATCACCAAAGAGTTCTATTTTTTTCCAATCATTCTTGCTGTTACAAAGGTTCCACCATAATCCTTAGCTCCGAAGTCAACCTATTATTATATGTCGCATGATAACAAAAGAATCATTACTATATAAACTTTGCTAAAAAGCTTACCAATGGCGTGGAGAAATAACGACCCATCAATATACAATATGGTATACATTCACTCAAACAGTTATAACCTTGGTAATAGTAAAGCCTTGTAATATGGTATAAAAGGAATTAATAACGTTTATTTTGGTGAGATTATTGTTTCAAACAAATGTTCATTCAACCAATTAATTGTAACATGGCAAGGGAAGAAACATTACGTAACTTAGCTCGTATGCAAGTAAAGGAGGCATTTAGTACAAGATTATAGAACTGTAATTTAAAGATAAATCATAAACACTTCATGGGTGAGGTCTAAGCTATGACCCCATTGTTTATAACAAACATGAAATTCGGTCTTTAAACCAACTATGAATCTATCTAAAGTTATGATAGTTAACGTTTATAAAAGAATTTCTTAAAGTCGATTTATGGTATATACCCTACATGCTAGTGTTAGTCTTTTACCTTCAAATATTTAATTAGTAAACTAGTAAGGTTTGCTATTAAGCATGTTAAGTCTTAATGGCTTAAGGAACTTGACATTGGAAATTTTTATAAAATTAATAACCTTAACTGGATAATATATTCCAAGTAAATTTTGGGCAGAAGAACTTAATCCATCATCACTAGTATAGCCATTTGACAGTAGTTTTTGAGGATATAATTTCCTTAGAACTTCAAGCTAGGAAGATGCAATAATAAGTATAGAAACTTATTTACATTACACGACGACTGTGATAAACATCGGATTATGACTACTAGAGAGAGAGACCAAATGTCACTAACACAAATAGGACTGAATCTCATATTCCATGACGTCTTTAAAGAGAATAATGATTTAAAGGTTTTACCTCATAAAAGTAGTTGAAATTGAAAAGCATTTATATTCTTTTACTGAGCTATTATTTTTGCGACGTACAAATATCTGAATGCTTAAGGATTTTTTGACAAGCAGCACCAGATCTTCTTACCTGTAAGTCTGTAAGAACAGGTAAACTTTCTGCGTTAGCTCAAAGCTAAGTAAGCCCCAGATCACCAAGACAGTTCCACCTTGTGGTCGCAAAGAAGAACAAGTTATTAAATTGAAAAAAAAAATTATGCTATAAGATAAATATAATCAAGTAGATAATTCAATTTACAAAATCATTAACATATAACTAATTAAAACAATTAGTTGACTGCATTAATGAAAATTATCTGTATTTTCAAAATTTTAATTTTTTTTGGAAATTATGGGGTTTTTACAATAGTCTAGCTTCCTTATCAAGTATCGAGAAACAAAACATCATTAAAGACTACAAAACTTAGCAACAAGAAATTTGCGACACCAAGAAAGAACACACAAAAAGAGTTAGTGCACTCGAACCCTTGCAAGAAGAAGCCGATCAAATTACAGATTTGTTCTTGAATTTGCGAAATGAAATCAAGAAAATTGTAGAAGAATGCTTAGAAAGATTAAAGCAAATTTTGGAGGAACAAGCAGAACAAGGCATTTTGTCCAAAGAAAAGAAGTTGGAAGAATAAATTGCAATCACAAGGAAAACACTACAAGACCTCAAAGTTTCAATCCAATCACATGATCAAGATACACATGAAGAATTAAGTGCAAATCCAAGGGGAGTCAACAATATAGAAGGTCCCTTTGCCATTGATATGAAGGGGGGAGAGAAGATGGAAGAAGAAGAGAAAGAGAGATCCAAATGATAGGGGAATAATTTATAGGGTGAGCCTATTTGTGTTGACATCAATGACAAAGGGGAGATTGTTGATATATTGTCATTGATGTCAAATATGAATTTGATGTCGTAGCACATGATATAATTCCAAGTAATAATAAATGTGAAATTGATGCTCATGTATGTTCTTTGTATATCTATATAAAAGTGTGTGTCAAATAAAAGAGAAGAAAATATGTATGTAAGTTCTAGATTTGTCACAAATGCACACATAATCATAAATATAGAAGAACACTGAAAATGGAATAGATGCGCAAATGCCATGTGTATTACTTATGAATAAAGAGAAAGAAAATTGTGTGTAAAATTCCCACATAGAATATGGTATGTGGTACAAATATTTGCAAAGAAACAGAAGTAATACATTGATGTGTGCAAAAGTCCCACAAGGATGTTGGTATATTTGCGTCATACACTACAAAAATATGAATTGCAAAAAGTGGCACACTGACATAGATCCTAACTTGTTGAAGATGTAATCCAGTGGGGATTTATCCGAAGTTAAAGGAATTTAGCAAGTGGACACATTTCTTGAGTCAAGAAAATTATAAATAAGCAATAGATGGATGAGGTGAAGTAAGCTTGTAGAAATGAATATCTAAGATAACTTCTTGACAAGATTCATAATTTCTTTGGGGTATCAATGGTTCGTTGATCAAAGAGAGTATCTTCATGTCTTCAAGTCGTAGTGCATAATTAATTCAGTGATGAACAATGAATACATGGGAAAATAAAGTAGATACTCGTATCTTGGATGTGCAAAGTTATTGCTCATTAAATACACAGACCGCAGAACAACAAAAATGATTGTGTTGGAAACTTTATTCAGAAGTAGAACGTTGATCAGTTGAAAAGACACAAATTGAATTTATTTCCACACATCGTATTTTTGGTCAACTATTTGTTTAGACACATATTAAAAGATTACAATAGTTACAAATTTTGAAGAAAATGTATTTCCTTTTTTTATGTACAATCATATTCCATATCTGGGAGGTCGAACATAGTAAGGAGTAGGGGGATGCAGCCTCCTTCAAGTCATTATTGGAGAATACAATCAGGGTGTGGAAGCATCCTTTCTGTTGGTGCAAATAAAACTCAGGGGGTCATAGCCTCCTTCCAGTCAGTGTCAGAGAACAAACGGAAGTTGGTACTTTCACAATCGAAGAGCACAGTTTTCCATAGGTCAAATATTGAAGCTAAAAGACACATTTTGTGCAGAGATAGATATATGTTCAGGTTGGTGCCTGAAGATTGTGAGTTGGTGATTACACAAATTGAAGTTTTTGTAGGTTGGTTCCAACACCCCACATATTGTACTTGGGATCGGGTTAACACCTGAAATGAGTGGGTGCTCATATTTGGAGACTGTAATCTCTCACTATTGTAATTATACAAATGTATTAATAGATTTACATTTATTCTCAAGTATTTTTGTGTTATTTTGATTGTGTTTGTGGATGGTTACAAGTTTTAAATTTGTGAAAACATGCATAAGGTAAAATATACATATTTATGCTATTACTGATTCCCACCCCCCCTCTCAATGATAATTTAATACCAACAATGGTTGACGTTGGTTAACCACCATCATCTTGAGTTAACCATGGTTAAATTTGGTTAACTACTGTATACATTGTTTGGTCATCAATAACGTTGGTGATGGGTGAGAACACATGATTAACCATGGTTCATTATGTTTGATCATGGTTAATAATGTTTGATAATATTGGTTGATTGTGGTAGAGTATGGTAGATAATGTTTACTATGGTTTATAATGATTTACCAATGATGACCATGTTTTATTAAGGTTAGTTAGATGAGGTATTTTTGCAATTCACTATAGGAATTGCTAGTTGAATATGATTGGCCAGATTGAACATGTTTGACTATGATTGATCATGGTGTCCATGTTTGACTATGGTTGACCATGTTGAACATGTTTAATTGTGGCTCAACATGTTTGACATGGTTTGTGATATGGTCTTATTGTACACTTCGATAAGTCAAGTTTTCTTATTTTCATTCCCAAGTATGCTTCCTTGACATTCTTTTATTTAAGGTACTTTCAGTAATTTAAGTTATTTGTAAACAATTATGGTTTGTGTTTTATTGTGGAATCTAAAAACAATATTAGATATTAATCATATCTTTGCACCTTGATTTAAGTATTTTAACTTATAGGTTCTACACTATAGTTAAACATGGTTGACTTTGGTTTACTATGGATTATTTGTTTGACCATAGTTGGCCATGTTTGACCATGTGTGACCATTTATGAATGTCATTGACTATGGTGGACTATGGTTATTAGTCATAAACTACATTTTTTGCATTTAACTTTAGTTAACCATGGTTGATTATGGTTGACACTATTTGAACATGGTTGACTATGTCTAACAATAGTTAACCATGGCTAGATATTATTTGAACCATGTTTGACTTTAATCAACCATGATTGACATTAGTAAATCATGATTAAATTTGGTTAGATAAGGTTGGCCATGTTTGACAATCATTACCCATGGTAAACATAATGTTTCAAATTTTGGTTGACTAAGTTTGGTTATAGTAAACCATGGTTGACTTTAGTTTACCATGGTTAACTTTAGTGCACCATGATTGAGTATGGTTGAATTTAGTGAACCTTGGTTGTGTGTGGTTGAATTTTGTTAGCTAAGGTTGATTATGTTTGACTACCATTGACCATGGTTGGTGATGGGTGACAACTGATGGTTGAATACGTTTGAACATAGTTTACCATGGTTGATTATTGTTTCGATGTGGCTGACTATGGTTGATATTGGCTAACCATCATTGAGTTTAATGAACCATGGTTGATAATGCTCGACTTTGGTTAGCTAAGGAAACCATGTTTGACTATCATTGGCCATGTTTGATGATGGGTGACAGATGATGATTAACCATGGTTCATTATGTTTGATCCTAGTTGATAATGTTTGATAATGGTTGATCATGGTATATTATGGTAGATAATGTTTACTATTGTTTATAATGATTTACTAGCAATGTCCATGTTTGGCTATGGTTGAAATATGGTTAAACATACTTAATCAAGTTTGACTATGGTTGACTTTGCTTAATTATGGATTACTTTGGTTAACCATGGTTGGTGATGTTTGACTCATGTGTGACAATGTTTGAATGTCATTGATCATATTTGAGTATGGTTGTCTATGGTTGATAATCATAGACCTTGGTTACACTAAGGATATTTTTTATTCACTATAGATAATTATGGGTAACCATATTGAACATGTTTGATTATGGTTGACCACATGGGTAACCATAAAGCTTTATGGTTTACTATGTTTTATTAAGAATGACCATGTTTGATAATGATGGACTATAGTTAAGCGTAGTTGATCATGGTTAACTATGGATTATTCGGTTGACCATGGTTGGTCATGTTTGATTATGTGCCATCATGTCTAAATTTCATTGACCATGGTTGACTATGGTTATTAGTCATAAACTACAAATTTTGTAGTTGACTATAGTTAACCATGATTGACTATGGTTATCTATGTCTAACCATAGTTAAACATGATTGACTATGGGTATACATGTATGACCATAGTTAACCATGGTTAACTATGGTTATCTATGCTTAACCATAGTTAACCATGGTTGAATATTGTTTGGTCATGATTGACTTTATGAACTATGGTTGACTTTAGTTAACAATGATTAACATTAGTAAACCATAATCAAATTTGGTTAGCTAAGTTTGACCATGTTTGACAATCATTTCCCATGGTAGAGAGGATTTCAAATGTTGGTTGACTAAGTTTGGTCATAGTAAACCATGGTTGGATTTAGTTTACAATGGTTAAATTTAGTGCACTGTGATTGACTATGGTTGAATTTAGTGAGCCTTGGTCATGTATGGTTGACTTAGATTAGCTAAGGTTGACTATGTTTAACTATCATTGACCATGGTTGGTGATGGGTTACAAATGATGGTTGAATAAATTTGAACAAACTTTACCATGGTTGATCGTGGTAGAGTATGGTAGATAATGTTTACAATGGTTTATAATGTTTTACCAATGATGACCATGTTTGACTATGGTTGAAATATGGTTAAATATTCTTGATTGAGTTTGACTATAGTTGACTTTGGTTGACTATGGATTGATTTGGTTGGCCATGTTTAATTATGTGTGACAATGTTTTAATGTCATTGATCATGTTTGATTAAGGTTCTCTATGGTTGAAAATCATAAACCTTAGTTAGATAAGGGATTTTGTGCCATATAGATAATCATAGACCATGTTGGCCATGCTAGTCATGTTGAACATGTTTGGCAATGGTTGAGCATGTTTGACTTGGTTTGTAATATTGACTTGTTGTACACTCTAGTAAATCAAGTTTTTCTTATTTTCATTCCTAGGTATGTTTCCATGATTTTATTCTATTTAAGGTACTTTTAGTAATTTAAGTTATTTGTAAATGGTTATGGTTTGTGTTGTATTATATAAGCTAATAAACAACATTAGAGATTAATTTGATCTGTGAACCTTGCTAAATAAGTAGTTTACCTTATAGGATCTACACTATAATTTAACATGGTTGGCATTGGTTTACTATGGATTATTTTATTGACCATGGTTGGTCATTTCTGATTATGTGTGACTATGTATGAACATCATTGATCATGATTGACTATGGTTGAAAATGTTTGAACATGGTTGATTATGTCTAACCATAATTAACCATTTCTAGTTATTTCTTAACCATGATTGACTTTAATGAGCTATGTTTGCCTTTAGTTAAACATGATTGACATTAGTAAATCATGATTAAATTTGGTTAGCTAAGTTTGACCATGTTTAATAATCATTACCCATGGTAGAGAGGGTTTCAAATGTAAGTTGACTAAGTTTGATTATAGTAAACCATGGTTGACTTTAGCTTAGCATGGTTAACTTTATTGCACAAAGATTGAATATGGTTGACTTTAGTTAACCTTGGTTGTGTATGGTTGAATTTGGTTAGCTAAGGTTGACTCTACTTGACTACCATTTATCATGGTTGGTGATGGGTGGTCATGATTATTGTTTGGACATGGTTGTCTTTAGTTAACCATGGTTAATTATGTTTGACTATGGTTGATAATGTTTAATAATGGTTTATCATAGTAGAGTATGGGAGATATTGTTTACTATGGTTTATAATGATTTACCAAGGATGATCACGTTTGACTATGGTTGAACTATGGTTAAACATTCTTGGTCGAGTTTGCTTATTGTAAACTTCGATTGACTATGGATTACTTTGGTTGACCATGGTTGGAAATGTTTAATTATGTGTGACAATGTTTGAATGACATTAACCATGTTTGATTATGGATGTATATGGTTGAAAATCATAGATCTTGGTTAGAATTGGGTTTTTTTTTTTGACAAGAGCGGATATAATTTGTATTAATCGGGTAGTGGTGTAACCACTCAAGAGAGACCAACAAAATTCAGTACTACCATTGGAGCATAGTATCCAGAGACCAAAATGCTTAACTTAATTATACTATTACACAAAATTCAAAACGATTTATCCTGATGCCACCCAACCGAGATGAAAGATTCCTATACATAGAGAGAAATATTTGAACATAAAAAAGTAATTACTACCCATACTTCACTTGGAGTTTCCCTTACATAGAGATAACAAAAATCACAAAAATAAAAATTCCCCCAGAAGAAACCAGAGTTACTTTCCTCGACCACCATGATTCTGAGCTGATGGGCCTAGATTTGCTGTGTTTTTCTTCAGAGCCAGCTTTGCCACTTTGAGCTTCAACTTGTTGAACCTGATTTCCAACTTGGCTAGCAATTATGTCAAAGCTTGCTCAAAGATGGAATGCGTGAACTCTTCCCGGAGCCGAGATACATCTTGATCAACAATTTCCAGATGTCGACCTCCTTCAGTGTCAAGTTGATGCAAAAAATGACTCTGCCTCTTAATATTATTTTTAATATCTCTCAATTCGGCCGCAATAGATAGGGCAGGATTAGAGGAAGTTGTGCATTCAGATGAGGCATCCATTGAAACAGAGGCAATCCTGAACCAAATTATTGCTAACTCACTTCTTCTCTACTTCCAGAGATCTAAACAGAAATGCAAAATACATACATTGTTGAGGTTCATACCACCTCCTAATAAATCTCCCTTAGAGCTCATGATTTCCAGTATCGCGGGATAATCCAACATACAATTCCCACGCTGAAGAAAGGATAGCAGAGGACGCCTAAGTAAATTCAAATTGCAAGCGAACTCGCTCATCACATTCATAGGTGACCTCTGAGGGATACTACTAGTCCTTCTTATTCCAAGTTTAACAGTCCCATGCAGCAATCCACGCACTGGAGAGAGGAGAGATTATTTGCCACAAGTTGAAGATGGGAAAGGTCGGCTCCACGTGGAAGGGCCAAAATAATCCCTTGTTGATCCCAGTTTTGTTACTATTTTCGAATGATAAATTACTCTTTTGACGTCTATTTTGTCACCTTTTTAACATATTCCCGTCATACAACTTATCATTCAACCTCAGGTATGAATACATTTGGGATTTATGCAAATTCTAGTTTATTCTTATTATTTTTTGATTTTATTAATTAATTTGATGATATTTGGAAGTTTGTTTGACATATGAAATTTTTTTGCAGGTTATATTCTTTGCATGAGGTGATATTGCACACGCACCCACACTACATATGCGCAGATCGCATCCAACTCACCGTTCATCCTACCGCTCAAACTGCGCACTGTTTGTTGGCATATTCCCAATCATTAAAGTGTAGAACAGTTTTCAGTTGCTCCATTTCCCACGCGTCCAATGACTGGATTATCCTCTCTCTAGAAGGATTTCCATCCTACCTTCTTCATTCGACACCATGACTCATGCCCCATGTCAACAAGAAACAATATGCCGCAGCCCGTGTGAGTAGAACCGCCACATGAAGGAGCAGGAGAATGATTATGTGTTGGCATATGGTCGTTTGTTGTTATAATGGTTGACTATTTTAGGAGAGGTCAACCACTAGAAGGGTCGACCTGCTCATCCTTGTAAATGCTAAATATACTTGCCTCCAAGCGAGAGCATAGTTAGCTAGCATGTTAATAAGTCGACGTTAGGAGAGAAACTCTGTAATATTGTTCTGAATTTTAATAGAAGTCATATTTATGTTTTTCATAAATGTTCCTGTCTCTGTGAGTGATTGAAGCGCAACCCTGATTGCTGAGAGGGCCCCTCAACAACCAGCAGTCTCCATTTCCGTGTGTATTTTCGTCATTTCGTTTCTTGCAGCTAGTATAGTTTCATTTCCAGTTTGCTTATGTAATTCAGTTTCCTATAATATCTTAGTTCATTATCTCCTTTTGCATGTGTTTTGTTGTTAATATAGTTTCATTTCCATAATTAAATAATCGATTGTGCACATAGTTAGTTTCCTTTCCATCCTTTTTACAACCTATTGTTCAATCTTATATTAATAGTTACCTAGATCTGAATTGCTTTATATCTTAGATTTAATTTACAGTAGATTTGGTTCTGTTAACTCTTGCTTTGTTATAGATTTACTTTGGTTACACTTTCATTTGTTTTATAATGCAATAGACAATAGTTTCTTTATAATCATGAATTAGTATAAGTATTTCGGCTATTAGTTTGATTACAGAACAAGTTTACTTACTATCCTTTATGCATCTTGTTTGGATGTGCACAAAATCAGCTGATAATTAGATCATTTAGGCCACTTTCCATTGTTTTATGTATATAGACTGTCATTCAGACCGCCTATTCAGCCTATTATTCAGACCATCCGTTCAGTCTGTTATCTAGCCCTCCTTTCAGCCTTCAACACTCCCATTTTGTTTTAAACCTATTTTGAGGTTATGCTTTTTTAGATTTTCAATTCTGTTCTGTTTTGGTAATTAGATAATGATTATATTTACCATTAGGACCTTATATTAGATTATTCAAGTATTTATCAAGTTCCATCATTATCTTTCACCTCTTCTTACCTTAGTATGCTTTGAATTATCCTCTGTCCTGCTTCTTTTGTTTATGATCTTCTCACTTATTACTGTTATAATGTTTGATAAGTATATCTCGAGTCTAGTTTATCTTTGTGTATATTTTTTTGTTTAAACTAGCTTTCTTAATCAAGTTTCCTTTATTAAGTTTTCTACTTTCTTTCTTAATCAAGTTTTCTTTATTAAGTTTTCTACTTGCTTTCTTTCATTAAGGTTTTTACTTGTTTATAAGTTAATATTTTCCCTCACATTTGTTTCATATAAGAATTATTTATTTATAAAAGTAATCTTTAAAAAGGAATCTTGTCTCTTAATAGATTAGGTGTTCATAATATCTTTCTTAGTTAAGAGTCATTTGCTTATGGAATAGATCACCATGTTTACCATCACCTGTAATTGGACCTTCCTTAGTTTGCACATATTTGTAGAAGTTAATTTAGATTTAATCCCATTTAGTTTCTTTACTTCTTTTGAAAGCCATTTTGACACTACTCCTTCTCCAGTTACGATCACAATGAATGCATATCCTCAGAACCCCCAAGGAGAGTGGAACTAGATAGTGTAGTTTAACCATTATGTACATTCATTAGTTACATGTATAGTTTGATTGTTGAAGTTCTTAAAATATATCTAGTGTTGTAACCTTGTCTCCAATATTATAATTCCTTGTATAGTCAGTTTCTGAAGTTGTTTATGAAGCTTTCTCACTCTTACATTAAGAAGTGGAATAGTTAATTAATAAGTAGTTTACTTTCATAGAGTACAGTATAGTTTATATCTTTACCTTTCAGTATTTGTTTATAGAGTAGAGTAGTATAGGTTGATACTGCTCTAGTCTAATACTTTGTTTTGGTTTATTGACCTTAATAGTTGAATTTGTAGGACTTTGACTCGGTTGTTCATTTTGAAAGATCTTTCGATCTTTTCTTTGTTAAAATATTTCCATGACACCCTAGGAACCTCTCTAACTTTGCATATACTTTGTGTCAACTCTAAGTTTACCAACCTCTGTCGATAATCGAATATTAGGTGAATTATTTAAGACATTATAACACCCAACATTTTTGGCACATAACGACCTTCGAGAAGATGCAGTACGAACACTCTTCCTTAAAGGGATCTCAGAATACCTGGTAGAAAACCTCAATCTCATGGCATTTGATAATATCTCTCATAAACCTTTTGCACAAATTGGGGAGATATGTAGAAATTACTTTAGAAGTAGGGGGAAAGTTAGGAGAAATCTTCGGGAGCCTTACAATAGAAATCTAAAAGGAAATACTCCGAGTTTGAGAGGAGTTACAAGGATGGAATTAGGGAACCTATTGGAAAATTTCAAAATTGATATCCTAGGGGCAATGGGTTATCAAATAGATGCTTTATAACCCAAGAAAAGGAAAGAGGAAGAGTGTGCAACAATGAGCATTTTCTATCCAAGATGCAAGACTAAACATCCCCAATGGGAATGCCTATTAAACAACATCTTCGTATTTCATATATGTACGGAGGAGCATCCAACAGACGATTTCCCATCATTACCAGGGTTACAAGTCATATACAAGAGTGGGGATGTTGTTGAAACATGTAGGAGGCCTACTTGGAAACCAAGGGACCCACCACCATATCATAATTTGTCACCATAGCCTCCACCTTCTTACCAACCCTACCAACCACCTCAACAGTGGAACACTAGAAGTGGAAGCATTGGCCACCCCGGTATCCTCCTCCTCCTCATTTTACTGAGAAACAGTATTGGCCACAGGGGTGGAGGGGACAGTCCTACCCCCAGCCACCACCTTTCTCTACACCTAATCATCTGTATCCTTAGCACTCAGCTAATACCCAACAATTTTTACTAGTGTTTGTGCCTCCAGTTCCCCTTATTACACAACAACCTCATCACTTCCGAAATACAAACCCTCCACAACCTACATTGTTACCTGCACAACCGATACCTAACCCGAATAATAAACCAACTCAAGCCCTTAACAGCATTGAGTTGCAAACTCTTCCATCCTATGTTATTNCAACCCCTCCACAACCTACATTGTTACCTGCACAACCGATACCTAACCCGAATAATAAACCAACTCAAGCCCTTAACAGCATTGAGTTGCAAACTCTTCCATCCTATGTTATTTGGACTGTACCTATACATGGGATACAATTATGATTTGGAAGAGTTGTGGATGACAGACCCAAGTCATCAGTCATCATTCATGAAGAGAATGAATAAGTAGAAGACCCTAATGGAGCCATGAATGGTGCTATTTTGTAGGATGTGCCAAAAATTTCAGTGCATACCCACCCGCAGCAAGAACCCATTCAGGAACGAAGAATCCCTCCATTTCCAGAATGATTAGCAATAGAAAAACCGGTAATCCACCATGAGTACGATATTTTGAATTAATTAAAAAATGTTTGTTTCAAGATCCCTCTACCACAAGCCATTAAGGATATACCAATTTACAGTAAAGTAATAAAGGAACTATGCATTAAGAAACCAGGAAGGAAACAAAAAGACCCTCCCACTATTCATGTTATAGGTGAATGTCTGAATGCATGACTGACCAATCTAGAATTGCAAAGTATACAAACCCAGGAAGTCCAGTAGTGACTGTTATCGTAAATAATACTTCCATAGGCAATACACTTATCAATTTAGGATTTTACATTAATATGATGACCACTGCAATCTTAGAAGCTTTACAGTTGGGACAAATTCTCCAACTGACCCCCTCAATTCTGGAACTAGCAGACCGCACTACAGTGAAACCTGCTGGGGTTCTAAATGACATTGTTGTATCAATGGTATCATGGGAATATCTTGTTGATTTCATGGTAGTAGAATCAAAGGATCCTTATAAAGGAAATCCTATTATACTAGGAAGACCATGGTTGGATACCTCCAATTCCTTCATAGGATGTAGGGACAGGGAAATGACCATTTCTAATGGGTTGTCTACACAAAAACTGGCTTTATACCCCCCAGCACAACATGTAACTGAAACCTTGTGGTGGTTAGATTTCCCCTTTGGGGATGAAAATATTGAAGATCTCTTCTTTTATAGGGACTAATCTTAAGCACTTCAGGAGCAGACTACTCAGAATGTATTAAACCAATTTGTCTCTTCAAGAACTTGTATAGATTTTCCTCAATCTTTTGCTCAATTTGATCAAATTTTTGGAGATGAGTTTCAATAAAATATGGCTCTCTCAAAATTTGTAGAAACACCATGTGTCTTTTCAATTGAAGATCACATAGGGTCTTATATCATGCCTTGTGAAGTTAGCCCTCTCACATAAATGCAGGGTTAAGCAAGAGTCAACAAGAACAATTGCTTAAGGTCCTTAAAAATCAATCCAGAGCATTTGCATACGAATACACTGACATGAAAGGTATACACCTTGACACTTGTATTCACCATATTTACATGGATGCAAACATATCCCCTATAAGGTAGCCTCAGAGGAGGATGGACCCTGCTTTGAAAGATATAGTGAAAGAGGAGTTACAAAAACTTATCAATGCTGGTTTCATCTATCCTATCTCCGACAGTAAATGGGTGTCTCCTCTAGTGGTAGTCCTGAAGAAAGTCATAGGGAAATGGCATATTTGTGTTGATTTCAGAGAACTAAATAAGTCCACTCTTAAATACTACTTCCCTTTTCCCTTTATTGATCAGGTGCTAGATACTTTGTCTGGTAGGAAATATTTTCCCTTTCTTGACGGGTATAGTGTATACAATTAGATTTCAATAGCACCTGAGGATCAGGATAAGACCACTTTTACATGCTCTTGGGGAACATATTCCTATAGAGTTTTTCCATTTGGTCTATGTAATGCACCTGCCACTTTTTAGCGTGCAGTTTTAGGAATTTTTGTTGATCTTATACACGACTTTGTAGAGGTGTATATGGATGATTTTACATCCTATGGTAATACCTTTCAAGAGGCCCTTGATAACCTTGAGAAGGTCCTGATCCAATGTCAAGAAACAAACCTAGCCCTTAGTCATGAAAAATGCAAAATGTTATTAACAGAAGGCATAGTTTTGGGGCATCAAGTTTCTTCCCAAGGAATCAAGGTAGATCCTGCAAAAATAGAAGTAATTGTTGGCCTTCCTTCTCCAAAAAACTCAAAAAGAGGTAAGGATCTTTCTTGTCCATGCAGACTATTCTCGTCGTTTTATTGAAATTTCCACTAAAGTAGTTGCACCAATGTTTAAGCTGCTTATAAAGGATGTAGAATTCCAATGGACTAAATATTGTCAAAGTGCTTTCGAAGTCTTAAAATCTAAATTATCAGTGGCACCAATACTTAGGGGTCCCGATTGGTCCCTTCCTTTCCATATATCCACTGATGCTTATGATACGGCCATAGGAGGAGTCCTAGGCCAAAAGGAAGGCCAAGCATCTTATGCCATTTACTTTGTTAGCAAGAATTTAGCTCCTAGCGAACTGAATTACACTGTCATTGAAAAGGAATTCTTGGCAGTAGTCTATGCTATTAACAAATTTCGTCATTATTGTTGATTATGGAGCCTAATATTCTAGATCCAGAGATATTATTTTGTTGTGATTGTAACCCAGGAGTATTGTACACTCATTCCCCTTACCTTGGGGTTCGGGGGCAGCGCCCTCGAGAAATGGGGGTTCAGGGGTGGAATGCCCGAGAAAAATTTTCGAGATGTGTGTTGGCCAATAGTATTGCGGACCCATGGTATTGGGTTAACCCTAGAATTTTCCCATTGTATTTCCCCTATAAAAGAAAGCATTGAAAAACGACTGAGTATGGTATTGTATTGTATTGGAAGAGAGACTGTGAGAGGGTGAAGACGAAGTGCAGCAGTTTTGCTGTAAGGTATATCCGTTCATCTTTCTGGACTGTAATAAAAGGACTGGCAATTTCTTTTTGGGCATATCCCATCGTTTGGGTGAACCATTTATATCTATGTCTCTCTGTAATGTTTTAATGTGTTTTGCATCTTGTTTATTGATTTAATTGAATATCTGTTATTGCTCTGTGGTCCTGTTTTCTAACAATTATATTACAGGATATGAATTTTTTGTACATACAAACCATTCTGCCGTCATTTTTTATGAATAAACCAATTACCAATGGTAGAGTAACCCGATGGCTTCTTCTATTATAAGAATTTAATATCACTGTCGTCAATCGACCTGGTAGAGAAGATTTGGTAGCATATTTCCTCTCTCGTATTCAACATGATGAGGGTGCTAAACCTGTTGATGATAATTTTCTCGACGAACATTTATTTGCGGTGTCTGTTCAAATACCTTGGTTTGCAGACATGGCCAATTATTTAGCAACCGAGAAATTACCAAACCACTTGTTCCCACACGAGAAGCGCCACATTATAGTCCAGAGCTCTAACTATTCCTAGGTTGATAATGACCTCTTTCGCACTGGTCCAGATATTATTATTAGACGATGTGTATGAGAGGACGAGATGACAGAAATCCTCCATGCATGCCATTATGGGCCATGTGGGGGACACTTTTATGACAAGCGGACGACATACAAAGTATTACATTATGGTTATTACTAGACAAGCATTTTTAAAGATGCTACCAGATATGTTAGAGGATGTGACAATTTCCAAAGAATGTGTAGACCTACGTCATATGATGAGATGCCCTTACATCCTTAGGTCATGATCGAGCCTTTTGGGAAGTGGACTCTTGATTTTGTTTGACCAATTTCTCCCATGTCACGTAAGAAGAAGTATATGCTGGTTTGCACAGACTATGTTACCAAATGGGTAGAAGCTAAAGCTTTGTTTAGAGCTACAGAGAAATATGTGGTAGAATTTATATATAAGAAATATTCACTCGATTTGGTGTGCCAAGAAAAATCATCACTGACCAAGGTTCTCAATTTACCTCTAAATTAATGAAAGAGCTTACCACGAAATATGGTATACGACATTGCAAATCCTCACCTTACCATCCACAAGCCAATGGCCAGGTAGAATCAACCAATAAGGTATTGGAAACTATCTCAACTAAAACTATCTAGCTACATCATAAGGATTGGATTAATAGATTCCCAGAGGCCTTTTGGGACTATAGGATAACATGGAGAAACACTATTGGTCATACCCCCTACGAGCTAGTATATGAAAAGCAAGTTATTTTACCTATCGAGTTCCAAGTTAAGAACTTTCGTATGGCCACACAGTTAGGCATGGATTTAGACGAGGCACAGAAACAACAAGTTTTATAGATTAATGAGTTAGAGGAAATTAGACAGGATGCATTCCAAAGAACAATGTTAATACAAAATTAATGAAAGAAATGGCATGATAAATTTATTAAGCAAAATCAATTTAATACTGGGGATTGGGCATTACTATTCGAGTCAAGGTACAAAAATTTTAAAGAAAAATTACCTACTCGTTGGATGGGTCCATATGAAGTAATTACATCTTTCGATAATGGGTCAGTAGAAATTAAGACAATTGATGGTTCACAAATTTCCTTTGTAGTAAATGGACAAAGACTTAGACTTTACCACCAACCAATATCTAAACAGGATTTCATACAAAATGTCATGCAACAGAAGGAGATGGAACTGATTGAAGAGGAAATTATTCCTCCTCCTCCTGATCCTTAAAGTTATTTTGGGTTGTCATTACTTGTATATATGTAAATATGTTTGTGTTTTCCTGAACAAATAAGAGTCATTTCTAACAAATTAACTGCATTATATAGAGGATTCATTCCCATGATCATATGTTGCAGTTTCGTCAATTAAAGCAGAAAGACTCTTTTTCCTTTTTCTCATTCTTATGAATTTTATAGATGCTTTTGTTATAATATGAATCATCTAACAAGTGATTTTGTAGTTGATTGCAAATACTTTATCTCTATAAGCAGCTCATGAGGTATTATCTGAAAAGGGCAGTGCATTAAAAGACTCATAATGTATCTTAACTCTTTTTGGGTACTTTCGAAAATTGAAAATTTATAGTGAAAATTAAAAGAATTCTCTGTAGATCATTTTCTCTATGATTCGTTATGATTTTATATATGGTATTTTGATTCAGACATGTACATTTCTGATTTATTGGAACAATTGCTTGAAAAACCTACTCTAATCATCATGTTCTTCATATTCTCATCTTACACCTATGGACTACTAGTTCATCCTATACTTATTATCAAAACTTGTCTCTTAAGCATTTTTGTGGTAACTCAAGAGTAAGTGGAATTTCTACTTGTGGGGAACATTATTGATCTTTAATGAAGGAGATAGACTGAGAGGTCAAGGGACAACTTTAAGTTATTCTCTTTTTACATGATCCACGATTTTGGCCATTATAAAAGTTACTTACAAGGTTTTCTCTAGAAAGTTGAATTATTTGGTTAGTAAGCTTAACACACTCTAGTACAAATCGGCTTCCATATATTTAAAATCATTATGCGAGGCAAAATCGTTTGGGTACTGAAAAGGCCTGCTGGAAGCAGGTCAATGCTAAGTAACATCTTAAAACAAGGGAGCTCAGTAAATGCAAGTAAGCCGTCGGGATACTGAACAGGCCTGCTGGCAGCGGGGAAATATCGGGAAAAAGAGATCTCGTTAATGCACCACTATACACATGGTTCGTCAAAAATGATAATATATATATATATATATATATAATTTTTTATAAAAAATAGAATATATAAATACATGTTTAGGCCAATTGTTTATGATGTCATTAGAGAATGGTTGTAAGTTGGGTTTGGACTCGGCCATCTAATTCAACCAATACCTAGGATATGATTATCTTAGAAATGGGACCCATAGCGTTAAAATCTCACAAACTCCACAAGGTAAACTCAAAACATTCTTGAGAATGACAAGAAACCCTTACAATGAGGCATGGACGACTAGCTTTTCATATGGCATTTTCGAGTTATGCTATCATTATTCACCTGGTTTTCCTAAGCATTGTAATTTTTCTGATGAATGTACATATTTGAATCATTTCCATTTGTTATTTAGTTTTTCTTTTTCTTGCAAAAAAAATGATAACAGCATGATAGAACTTTGTGTTAAACTATTTTGAAATTACTTAGTTTTTCTCGCATGCCTTGAGGACACACCATATTTTTGGTTTGAGGGGAAGATTATACTCTGAAGATTATATTGTCTTTATTTTTCTGACTAATTATAAAAGGTTCATTTATCTCTAACAAATGACAAGTTTTTTCAAGATAATTATCAGCAACCCGATCCATCAAATCATATTTTTACAAAAAAAACTATATGAAGGATCAATATATGCAGGACCATATGAAGGGTCGAATGCTGGTCCGAATGGAATGCCAAATGATGATTTGAAAAAAAACTATGATATTATAGAACCAATGGTTAAGTGTGTTAAGGTGTTAGCTTAATTTTGTTTTTGGGCAAAAATTTAAGGTAGCTAACCTATACCCATAATTATTAAGTCACATCTACATGCTTATAAGAGCATTATGACTTTATTAAGACTAATTTCAACCTATGATATTATACATTTTTGACATAATACAATCTTGTTTAAACCCCATATGGATGTGATATGACCTTAGGAACTTTTCAGTCGTCATTATACTACCATTACACTTATCCTCTTATCCAATTACACGTGTAAACCATCAAGGAACCAATCATCTCGTTAACTCAAGTAATTATGGTTGTGAATGCAGTTTATGAAATAATATTGAGTAATATGTTCAACATGTCCAAAGTTTTACTTTGGACATGGTTGAACTGATTAAAACCTTACGAACTCATTAACGCATGCGTCTTTTGACGGCACACGATTCAAGATTCACCATGATGGCACGATCATCTAAACGTGCCAAAAGTCTATCATGATCATTCAATCGCTCGTATGGAGCACGTTTTAAACTCATCTTATTGTGATTTTCTTTCCATTGTTTCGCCCTCACTTACTGTTGTCCCTGCAGAGTTGTTTTAGTCACCATGTTCCTGTACCCTCTGCAAACCTTACATCCTTGCCTCTGTCTAAACAATGTCGAACCATCTTGAGCCTGAAAACTATCAAGATCTGTTCTAGATGCCATATTTTTTAGAATGTAATGATATTTTCTTCTGGACTAGATGGAACCCATTTCTTCACCTTTTGCAGGGGCGTGACAAAGAAATTTTGATGATTTTTGCGATGGGTTTTATGGTAAGTTTTCCAGGGTTGGTCATCTCATTTTCCAGGTAACTGAGGAGACTATCATCATCACGACTAAGCTCCCAAGAGAAGGAACTCGTTGGAACAAACACTGGTTTCTCCCTCGGTCATACCACAACTTCTCTCTCAAGCCAAAGTTCCAGCATGTTGCAGGTGCCAAAGTATTCCATCAAGAATGGATTAAGCCAGAATACCTTAACCCTCTATTTGTCATCATCCGTCTTATCACCTGCGAGGGTAAGTTCAGTGTAATCAAAGCTTGCCATCTTTGTTTACTAGCGCATTTTGTTAATCGGTAGTTTCTCAATGTTCCATTTTATTTCCTAAAAATCTTGGAGAAAATGTTAGGCAAAGTTAGGAAGAATACCATTCATCCTAGGGGCAATTTGTATTACCATAGCCTGATCAAGCTCCTAATCTTGGATCAACTCAAAGTGAGGAATTAGACTTGGGATACTTTTTGTGTTCAAAGTTCTAAACTCTCACCTCAATATTCGAAAATGCCCTTGGCATCTCCGCAATTACGAATCCAGTCAAACCCCATGCACAAGGAAGAAAAGCCTCAACATCGTGCACATCGATGAAGATACATCAGAGGCAAGCCCATCTGCCCATTCTACCCCTATTAATCCTGTGTCTGCTGAGTTTTTACCGTTTCCACAAATTCGTACTAGGGACCAGAAGGCGAAGTTTTCCTAGTCCATTGATCGTCCCATCGTCTAGACCATGGTTCAGCCCGACATTCAGTCCGTTCATCCAGATAGTATGGTCAAAGCAGATAAACCTGACCCAGACTCACCTCTGTTCACATTGGCTAGTGTCTCATCTGAATTTCTCAAAGATGCTGCTTGTGAGACTGTCCCTACACCTGCTTAGGGAATGAGTCCTGAAAGACAAGTTCCCTTTGTTGACCTCGAGATACCATCCAGGGAATTGAGTCCTCCTCCAGACCTCAAGCAGCCTACAAAACCATCCACTCCTTATCAGCCGACGATGGTCCAATTAACTCAAGAATTGGCACAGTCTGCGAGTTGGAATGAGGAATACACTAAGTTAATTGCAGAACTTCGACAAGAGAATAAGGATTTGTGTCTGCAAGTTAAGGTTGTTGAAGACCTCAACAAGGCTATTAATTCATCATATAACTCTCAATAGCAAAGGTGTGCTGTTTTAAAATCTCAGGCCAATAAATTGAAGTTTAAATCCCATGTTTCATCTGCTAAGTTGAAGGCAGCTGCTAACACAACTCAGCCTTCTTCCTGACTCATCTTTGTTTTTCTCAGTGGGACCTGGCATCTCTCTGGTTTAGGGGAATTTTGATCCCATTTTTTTTACTATTTTTGAATGATAAATTAATCATTTGACATCTATTTTGTCACCTTTTTTACATATTCTTGTCATGCAGCTTATCATTCAGCCTTAGGTATGAATACATTTGGGATTTATGCAAATTTTGGTTTATTCTTATTATTTTGTGATTTTATTAATCAATTCGATGATATTTGGAAGTTTGTTTGATATATGAAATTGTTTTGCAGGTTATAGTCTTTGTGCGAGCTAATATTGGACATGTACCCACACTAGATATGCGTAGATGGCATCCAACTCACCGTTCATCCTGTCAATTGAACCGCACACTGTTTGTTGGCATATTCCCAAATGTTAAAGTGTAGAACGGTTTTTAGTTGCTCCGTTGCCGATGCATCCAATAATTGGATGATCCTCACTCTATAAGGCTCGCCATCCTACCTTCCCCATTCAACACCATGACTCATGCCCCATGTCAGCAAGAAACAATATGCCGCAAGCCGCGTGAGTAGAACCGCCGCGCGAAGGAGTAGGAGAATGATTATGTGTTGGCATATGGTTGTTTGTTGTAATAATGGTTGACTATTTTAGAAGTGGTCGACCACTAGAAGGGTCGACCTGCTCATCCTTGTAAATGCTATATATACTTGCCTCCAAGTGAGAGCGTAGTTAGCTAGCATGTTAATCAGTCAACGTTAGGAGAGAAACTCTATAATACTGTTCTGAATTTTAATATAAGTCATATTTTTGTTGTTCATCTATGTTCCTGTCTCTATGAGTGATTGAAGTGTAACCCTGATTGCTGAGAGGTCCCCTCAACAACCAACCGTCTCCATTTTCGTGTGTATTTTTTCCATTTCTTTCCTTGCAGCTAGTATAGTTTCATTTTCAGTTTGCTTATGTAATTCAGTTTCCTGTAATTGCTTATTTCATTGTCTCCTATAGCATGTGTTTTGTTGTTAATATAGTTTCATTTCCATAATTAAATAACCGATTGCACGCATAGTTAGTTTCCTTTTCCAGTATTTTTACAGCTTGTTGTTCAATCTTATATTGATAGTTTCCTAGATATGAACTGCTTTATATCTTAGATTTAATTTACAGTAGATTTAGTTCTATTAACTCTTTCTTTGTTATATATTTACTTTGGTTACACTTTCATTTGTTTTATAATTCAATAGACAATAGTTTCTTTATAATCATGAATTAGTATAAGTCTTTTCGTTGTTAGTTTGATTACTGAACAAGTTTACTTACTATCCTTTATGCATCTT
The DNA here is from genome assembly GCA_001517045.1 of Pseudotsuga menziesii. Lineage (NCBI taxonomy): Eukaryota > Viridiplantae > Streptophyta > Pinopsida > Pinales > Pinaceae > Pseudotsuga > Pseudotsuga menziesii. The sequence goes on from LPNX010605583.1 coordinate 28,919, forward strand.
GTTTGCATGTGCACAAAATCAGCTAATAATTAGATCATTTAGGCTACTTTCCACTGATTTCTGTATACAAACTGTCATTTAGACCACTTGTTCAGCCTGTTATTCAGACCATCAGTTCAATCTGTTATCAAGCCCTTCGTTCAGCCTTCAACACTCCCATTTTGTTTTAAACCTGTTTTGAGGTTCTGCTTCTTTAGCTTTTGAATTCTGTTATGTTTTGGTAATTAGATAATGATTATATTTACCATTAGGACCTTATATTAGATTATTCAAGTATTTATCAATTTCGATCATTATCTTTCACCTCTTCTTACCTTAGTATGCTTTGAATTATGCTTTGTCTTGCTTCTTTTGTTTCTGATCTTCTCACTTATTATTGTTATAATGTTTGATAAGTATATCTCAAGTCTAGTTTATCTTTGTGTATATTTTTTTGTTAAGACTAGCTTTCTTAATCAAGTTTTCTTTATTAAGTTTTCTACTTGCTTTCTTAATCAAGTTTTCTTTATTAAGTTTTCTACTTGCTTTCTTTCATTAAGGTTTTTACTTGTTTATAATTTAATATTTTCCCTCACATCTATTTCATATAAGAATTATTTATTTATAAAAGTAATCTTTAAAAAGGAATATGGTCTCTTAATAGATTAGGTGTTCACAATACCTTTCTTAGTTAAGAGTCATTTGCTTATGGAATAGATCACCGTGTTTACCATCACCTGTAATTGGACCTTCCTTAGTTTGCACATATTTGTAGAAGTTAAGTTAGATTTAATCCCATATAGTTTCTTTACTTCTTTTGAAATCCATTTTGACACTACTCCTTCTCCATTTCTGATCACAATGAATGCATATCCTTAGAACCCCCAAGGAGAGTGGAGCTAGATAGTTTAGTTTAACCATAATGTGCATTCATTAGTTGCATGTATAGTTTGATTGTGGAAGTTCTTAAAATATATCTAGTGTAGTAACCTTGTCTCCAATATTATAATTCCTTGTATAGTCAGTTTCTGAAGTTGTTTATGAAGCTTTCTGTTATCCACTAATTTTGCACTTAGTGGATTTTTCGGTGAGCCGCTAGAGCATTGAACAAGTACACTTGTTTAAGATCAGAGTTCAGAAATTTAGTGTGCTCCAGAGTTAGCCATTTTTTGGCTAAGCTCTTTAGTATTTGTAAAGTACATGTTCACACCCTCTTGGGGAAATTGTAAAAAATATCCTAGCATTTAATTTGTTATAAAAGGCTTAGCTTCTCGAACTTAAGCATCAATCCGACTATCCCAGAGTGTTTTTTCCCTTGGTTATTATTAGGTTTTGAACAAACGACTAATAATTTATGAGTTTTTCACTCGCACCTCCAAAGCTGGGGTAGTTGTCTTGGTGTTTTGGCCTTAGGAGGTTATTAGAGCCTTCGTGTCAGTGATTTTCATCATGCTAGGCATTTCTATTGAGTCGTATGAACATGTACTAGGTCCCCCTAGAGTTTCGTTTGATTCCGAGAAAAAATAATTTTCTCCCTTTTTTAAGCCATTTTTTAATGGTTTAAACGAGAAAATTCAAAAAGTAAAAAAAGAGTGATTCGGAGTCCGTTTTCAGCATGGTTGGGCTCGTTTTCAAGCTCAGAGCAGCATATTTACCCTAGGGTCCACTTTCACTAGGTTTCAGCCAGCTAAAGCATCCCGAAAGTCATCATTCAACTAGCAAAGCATCAAAGTAGCATTTAAATGCTAAGTTTGGATAAAATTGCAATAAATCCAAAAATAAAAAAGTCAAATTTGAATATTTTAATGGTAAAGGGTGACATGGCATGTGGTCCAAATACTCATGCGATCCTTTTAAAATGTAATAAGCATCCAAACTTTGGCTTAAGAGGTGAAATCGAATTAAGTCAAAGGAATGGTGACGTGAGGGTAAGTGAAGTCTCACTCTAGCATGGGTATGAAGTATGCATGCCATTGGAATGGGGGGGGCTCCCCACTTAAGAATGATATTATTTAAGAAAAGAAATATGCCATACCTTAATGTCAGCATTAAATTGGGGATTCACGCTGATTTGGTTTGGTGGGATCTTCCCTTATGTTATGGCCATCACATGGCTCGGATCCAATCAGCTAAATGTTTAGCAGATCATAAACTCAAGGCTATCTCCTCGCATCAACCTACATGCAGAGCTCGATTGGATGAGTTGGAGCTTGATCATTGGATGGTGAATTTTCCAAGAAGGGAATGGGGGGCGCTTTGCCAAGGTGGAGGCCACCTCCCCATCCCATTTATGAGAACTCGATTTTTTGATGGAGATTGCACTTCAAGTTTGGAGACAAACAGGAATTCGACTTTGTGTCAATTCCATTGGCTCTCACTCATTGCCAATTTGATTTAGGGTTGTAGGTTTGTCAGTTTTTTGTATAAAAGGAAGGCATTGCCTCCGCATTAAAGAAGGAGAGTTTGGAATAGAAAATCTGATGGAATTTGTAAGCTTCTTTTTGTTACTAAAATATTGAGACTTTGGAGGTCATTTGATGGGCTTTTCGCATATGGAGTAATATCTCTTCTTCATCTTATGTGAATTAATATCTCTTTCACCCTACCCTTGTATTGAAATTTGATTATTATGTTTATTGAAGACTAACAATCTAGTACTTAGGCTTCTAATCAAATTTGCATTGAGTGTTTGTGTCTTCAGGGATTGCACCTAGTAGGAGCTCTCGGCATCTAATACCTTCACCATACAAATGTTCCATTATTAATATATTTTGTTTGCAGGGTTGTAAGAGGTTCCGAATCTTTCTTGCCTTCTCCAACAAGTTTCTAAAATACTCTTTTTGGTTACTGTCTTCTTTGTGATTTCTTCCCCATATTCAAGACCTTGTTCTTTTGTTTGGTTATTAGACTTGGGTTGTTCTTTTGTTGGGGAAGAGACTTGGGTTGTTCTTTTGTCTGGTTATTAGCATGCTTAGAGTAGTTTCATTTTATGCTTAGAACACTAGTTGCTAGTTCATATTATTTTTGCTAAGTTAGTTTCTTTCAAGTCATTGTTTATTAATCTTTTTGAGCTATCATTTTGTTTCCACATTTACAATCTGCTTGTCTTTTAAAAAGAAACCAAAGTCTCTTGAACTTGCCATAACCCAAGTCAAGAGAACTCTCTGTCGGAGAGCATAGTTACATTGCATTTCCCTTGCATTAGGCATATAGATTAGCTAAACTCTCTTGAACTTTTGTCATAAGAGAAAGTCAAGAGCACTCTCTGTCGGAGAGGTTCATCTGTGTGCTCATAATTAATAAAATACTTTCAACTCACATTTTCCCACTAAAATTTACTCCCTTGCTTTTCGCCACCAAGTATGCTCTACCGACCCTAAAAATTTGGATTCGTACTCAGAACGGTGATTGGATTTGTTAATCGGACAAGTGAAAAAATTAATCAAAATTTCACCCCATAACCAATGAACCGGCGTTGTCAATAAATATTGAGGTAGTGGGAAAAATCTTGCTAGTGACGCCAGAACAAACCATTGTCTCAGAGTTCAATAAGGTTGGTTAAGTTCCTTGGACACCTAGCCTGGAATACTGGACGGTCTGACATGTCATTGAGAGGAGCCACTGAAGGTATATCTTCCGGTTGATACCTTGTGTTCTTAGCCATAATAATCAAGATCACTAAAACTTTATAAAATATACAAAGAACACTTGCAAAATGATCTCACAAACATACTGAATGCTTGTATCTTTGCATCCCAAGCACTACAATCTTGACTCTCTTACCCATCGGATAAGGCACTGGTTTTGTGCTCATTTCATTTATATATCTGAAGTGCATATTTTATTTCATTATGGATGCCTTTGCTTAAATCAATCAGTTGTGTTGTCCTTGAATTATTGCAAGTGTACCTTTGTGCTATTTAAATTTTAAATCTGTGATCTTTTCGTCATAATAAACTCCTAAACAACACCCATATGCATAACCATACACCAAAAACAATTAAAGTACATTGAGCCATAGAAACTCTTTATTAGGGACTACCACCCTTGGCTTCGTTAGGAGTTAGCCTAAACGGAGGAGCTAGGAGTAGGTGACAGTACCTATCTCTGTGCTTGCCCCCAAGGCCACACTTCTCCCACTTTCTCAAGTGAGGAGACAACTTTCATTAGAATTTTGTTGTTGGTGTGCATTCAGCGGACAACATATTTTGGTGCCATTTCCGGCGAAAAATATTTTTGTTCCTGGACGGCCTTTGTTTCTTTTTAATTTTTTACCTTTTTTCCCTTTTTGGTAGATGTTTAGTCTAATCAACTCTCTAAAATTAGACTTGAATCCATTGTCAGTAAGCACCTCAAGGTATTCAACTAGAAGAAACTTTGAAGGTTTGCTCAATTTCATCCTTGAGCCTGAAAAGGTTTATAGGAGGAGACGGAACAAACTTGCTTCTCATAGGATCCTTGAAGAACTTGGATCTGAGTCTGTTTCAGACATCCATGTTTTGTTTCAAGAAAATTTTGAAAACTCTGAAAATAATAATTGTTTCCTTACCACGATGAACGGGTACTTTACTCAGTTAAACTTCTCTCATATAGTAGGTCAACCCCATGAGGTTCCTAAAAAGGCCATAGATAAGCTTGTCACTTTCACAGGCACTGATGCCTCTACCTCTGTTGAGCAACATCTCAGATATTTTTCCAGACAATGTGGTGCCTATGTCAAGGGTGCCAACAAACAAGAAGATGTATACATGACTCTATTTACTTTATCTTTTGATGGTAAAGCTAGAAACTTGTATGACAACCTGCCAAACAATTCATTCACTGCCATGGCAGCCTTCAAGACTGCCTTCCTCGACAAATTTGGTAGTAAAAAAGAACCTAGACATATAGTGGAATCCTTAACTAGTATGAAGAAATTTGATACGAAAACCATGGATGAATTCAACAATAGGTTCACATAGTTATCAAATTCCATCCCTGCTACTCATGCTCCTCCTACAGCTTCCACTTTGGATTATTACATAGAAGAATTAAGTGGCAAAATCCAGTATCAGATAAGAGACAAGGAACCCACCAAATTGATTCAAGCTCAAGGTTTGGCTATCCAAATTGACAAAAAAATGCAGTCTTCAAGAGAATCAAACATCCAGGTTTACTCTAGATCATCCATTCCTCTAAAAAATGTGGAACCTAAAGAGAAAGAGCCATCCAACAATGCTTACGTAAAGAAATTCATTGAAATGGCTGAAAAGATTGAAGAGATAGAAAGAAAGCGCATAGAACATTAAAAATAGGCTCAGAACTGGGTTATCACTGTTGAAAGGACACAACCCCCCCCACCTCCTAGAAAATTTCCTGCAAAACCAACATGGCAAAGAAAATATCCCAACCATGAACAGAGGCCTCCTCATCAGTTAGAGGCTGCTAACATGGTTGAAACTTACACACATTTTTGTAGGGCATGTGAAGACCTTCATGAAGAATCTTCTTGCTATTATGCATGCTATGTTTAGGAGCATGGTTTTACAGAGGGTTGTGGTCCTAAAGCATCATCAAGTGAGACTGATTATATAAACCATATAGGTGACATGCATAATATTTCTGAAGAAAGTTGGTGAGAGGCAAAGCAATATTCAAGAGATCTTGAGTGCATTAACGTAGTTGGACAGCTCCATCCTGTCACCACAGAAAACTAGGGTCAAGTCGAATATTATAGTCAACAATTGGATAACCTCACTAAAAGCTTTGGTACTAATCCCACAAAGGAGCATAATGATGATAGTTTGGAAGGTTTATTGCCTTGTGACCTTTTTTTTGAAGAAAATGACTATAATCATGAGGAGGGATATAGCCATGGATGTGATACAAGTGAGGAAGAATCCCTTACATCTGAGATGGATGATAATTACGAGACTTTAATTGAAAATCCAATCTTAGAAGTTTTGTGTGATGAGAATCCTCCATGCTCTCCACCAGATAACAAATATTTGGAAAGTTGGATCCCATGTGATATCTTTGAAACCTAGCTTTTTGAAGAAGATTGTTTTGAGCAGAATGAGGAGTGTAGCCAGGGACTTGATACTAGGGATGAGGCATCTCTCATATCTAACATAGATGGTGATGATACCTATGATACTTTTGAAAATATTTTAGAGAATCCCATCTATAATGTGTCCAGCGCGGGCAGTTTTTATTTTGAAACTTATGAAAGTTGTAAAGAAGAGTAGTCGAAGTTTTCCCATGATCAGTCAGAGTTGTATTTGAGTATCTATAATGAGGAATTGGAAAAGAAATATAGTGAAGAATCAGATGGGGTGCAACTAGTTGAAGTTTTTTCTCAGCCATCGTCTTCACATATAGATGTTCCTTATGTTTTGGAGCAGCTTGGGGCTTATACAACAAGTTATTATTTGATAAGCCTTGATGATCAACATGATGGAGTAGTCGACCTGCCTTAACATCCCGATTTGTATATCAGTGCTATCCAGTCATGGATAGAAGTAGCCTGCGCGAGCACCTACTAGTTTGGAAAGAAGTTTGACGACATTATTCATGCCTATGATTTCCCATCTAGCCCTCCCATTCTGGATCATCACGCACGTTTGCATTTTCTGAATAAAATATTCTTGTTTTGGCTGGTAACCAAAGACAAGGAAAAACCTTTTTACGTTAATAAAATGCTTAGGTGGCTACATTGGATTTATGATTGCACCTAACCTTTTTTGTATCATTCTTAGAGTAGGAAAATAGGCTCCTTAAAGTGAGCATTTACTTTAGCATTTTCTTTCTGTACTTAGGAATAAATAAATTTTTCAGTGAAGTTTTGTCATTCTTTTGAATAAAGCAACTTTTGAATCATTGGCTCTTTTTCATAAAACTTGTGCTACTAAGGTTTTCTTGTCAAGTTGAGATTTTTTTACAGGATATGGAAACCAGAAATTCTGGTGTTCTTGTATGCTCTCCTTGCATAAGATACTAGATCGAGCACACGTCCCGCAGTTGGAGCCAGATGTTATCCACTAATTTTGCACTTAGTGGATTTTTCGGTGAGCCGCCAGAGCATTGAACAAGTACACTTGTTCAAGATCAGAGTTCAGAAGTTCAGTGTGCTCCAGAGTTAGCCAGTTTTTGGCTAAGATCTTTATTTTTTGTAAAGTGCATGTTTATACCCCCTTGGGGAAATTGTAAAAAATGTCCTAGTATTTAATTTTTTATAAAAGGCTCGGCTTCCCGGACTTAAGCATTAAGCCGACTAGCCCAGAGTGTTTTTTCCCTTGGTTATTATTAGTTGTTGAACAAATGATTAATAATTTTTGAGTTTTTCACTCGCACCTCCAAAGCTGGGGTAGTTGTCTTGGTGTTTCAGCCTTAGGAGGTTATTAGAGCCTTCGTTTCAGTGCTTTTCATCATGCTAGGCATTCCAATTGAGTCGTATGAACATGTAGTAGGTCCCCCAAGAGTTTCCTTTGATTCCGAGAAAAAAAATCTTCGTTTTTTAAACCATTTTTTAATGGTTTAATTAGAAAATTCAAAATGTAAAAAAAGAGTGATCCCAAGTCCGTTTTCAGCACGGTTGGGCTCATTTTCAAGCCTGGAGCAAGATCTTTACCCCAGGGGCCACTTTCACTAGGTTTCAGCCAGTTGAAGCATCTCGAAAGTCATCATTTGGCTAGCAGAGCATCAAAGTAGCATTTAAATGCTAAGTTTTGATAAAATTGCACTAAATCCAAAAATAAAAAAGTCAAATTTAAATATTTTAATGGTAAAGGGTGACATGGCATGTGGTCCAAATACTCATGCGATCCTTTTAAAATGTAATAAGCATCCAAACTTTGTCTTAAGAGGTGAAATCGAATTAAGTCAAAGGAATGGTGACGTGAGGGTAAGTGAAGTCTCACGCTAGCATGGGTATGAAGTATGAATGCGATTGGAATGGGGGGGCATCCTCACTTAAGAGTGATATTATTTAAGAAAAGAAACATGCCATACCTTAATGCACAAGAAATAAAGTATTAAACCATGTATCATATCATTCCAATTCATGAGGAGGTGACGACAAACATATGACGTAGCCATACACTCGCGCTATTGGAGAAGATCACGTGGTGTATCATGTGATTGGGTGGAGATGGGATTAATGTCAGCATTAAATTGGGGATTCACATTGATTTGGTTTGGTGGGCTCTTCCCTTATGTTATGGCCATCACATGGCTCGACTTCCATCGGCTAAATGTTTAGCAAATCGTAAACTCCAAGCTATCTCCTCTCGTCAACCTGCATGCAGAGCTCGATTGGATGAGTTGGAGCTTGATCATTGGATGGTGAAGTTTCCAAGAAGGGAATGGGGGGCGCCTTTCCAAGTTGGAGGCCACCTCCCCATCCCATTTATGAGAACTTGATATTTTGATGGAGATTTCACTCCAAGTTTGGAGACAAACAATAATTCGACCTTGTGTCAATTCCATTGGCTCTCACTCATTGCTGATTTGATTTAGAGTTGTAGGTTTGTCAATTTTTTTGTATAAAAGGAAGGCATTGCCTCTTCATTCAAGAAGGAGAGTTTGGCATAGAAACTCTAGTGGAATTTGTAAGCTTCTTTTTGTTAATAAAATATTGAGACTTTGGAGGCCATTTGATGGGCTTTTGGCATTGTGTCTTCATCTTATGTGAAGTAATATCTCTTTCACCCTACCCTTGTATTGCAATTTGATTATTATGTTTATTGAAGACTAACAATCTAGTACATAGGCTTCTAATCAAATTTGCATTGAGTGTTTGTGTTTTCAGGGATTGCACCTAGTAGGAGCTCTCGATATCTAATACCTTCACCATACAAATGTTCCATTATTAATATATTTTTTGCAGGGTTGCAAGCGGTTCCGAATCTTTCTTGCCTTCTCCAACAAGTTTCTAAAAAACTCTTTCTGGTTACTTGGTTACTGTCTTCTTTTTTATTTCTTCCCCATTTTCAAGACCTTTTTCTCATCACCTTCTCCCTCTCTTTCGCTTCCCTCTTTTCATCCCTGTCACTGCCCATTTATACTATTTGTTGGGCCTCTCTTTTCACTCCTTTCGCTATCCTATTTTTCAGTTTTGTTGCAGCCAACTATCCCTTTTTTTGGCTGCCCTCTTTCGTCATTATTTTCAGCCTCTTCCTTCACTATTTTGCAGAACTCTTTACTGCAGTTCATTCCCCCTTTTTTCCTCTTTTCCTCATTCATTTCAACCCTCTTTTTGCTCCATTTTACCCTCTTCTTCTTTCCCACTTTGCATGTAAAATTTTTGCATCTTAGATTTAAGTTTGTAGATATTAATCTTAGATTAGTTTCAATTTTGATTTATTTTGCTAATGACTAATGGGTGCATGAGTTGTTTGGATTTTTGTTTGTTGTATGTATTGAGAGGAGAATAAAATTCAAAGGTGAAGCAAAGAGAGACTTGAACCTAAAACACTTGGAGATTACCCAAAGAAGAAGAGAAACACATCAAGAAACCATAAGGAAGATCCAAAACCCAATGAAGATGGTGTTAAACAAGAAGGTCTAAAGCTTCTCACTCTCTTTATTGTAAAAGAAGTCATAAAACTTCTTGTTCCAACATTTTTGCTTAGTTTCAGTTCCCAAAAGGTTTAAAATCCTCAATATTGTACTTGATTAATAAAAAGGCTAAGTGGGATAAGGCATCCCACACTTTGTGTTTTCCTTCCCCCATTTGGGGAAGAGCCTTGGGTTGTTCTTTTGTTTGGTTATTAGCATGCTTAGAGTAGTTTCATTTTATGCTTAGAACACTAGTCGCTAGTTCAGCTTATTTTTGCTAAGTTAGTTTCTTTCAAGTCATTGTTTATTAATATTTTGGAGATATCATTTGGTTTCCACATTTACAATTTGCTTGTCTTTTAAAAAGAAACCAGATTCTCTTGAACTTTCCATAACCCAATTCAAGAGCACTCTCTATCGGAGAGCATAGTTACATTGCATTTTCCTTGCATTTGGAATATAGAATAGTTAAAGTCTCTTGAACTTCTGTCATAAGACAAAGTCAATAGCGCTCTCTGTTGGAGAGGTTCATCTGTGTGCTCATAATTAATAAAATACTTCCAACTCACATTTTCCCACTAAAATTTACTTCGTTGCTTTCCGCCACCAAGCATGCTCTGTCAACCATAAAAAGTTGGATTCGTACTCATGACGATGGTTGGATTTGTTAATCGGACAAGTGAAAACATTAATAAAACTTTCACCCCATAACCAACGAATCGATGTTGTTGATAAATACTGAGGTAGTGGGAAAATTCTTGCTAGTGATGTCAGAACAAACCGTTGTCTCAGAGTTCAATTAGGTTTGTTAAGTTCCTTGGACACCTAGCCTGGAATATTGGACGGTTTGACATGTCATTGAGAGGAGCCACTGAAGGTATATCTTCCGGTTGATTCCTTGTGTTCTTAGCCATAATAATAAATATCACTGAAACTAAATAAAATTCACAAAGAACACTTGCAAAATGATCTCAAAAACATACTGAACTCTTATATCTTTGGATCCCAAGCACTAAAATATTGACTTCGTTACCCATCGGATAAGGCACTGGTTTTGTGCTCATTTCATTTATATATCTGAAGTGCATATTTTATTTCATTATGGGTGCCTTTGCTTAAATCAATCAGTTGTGTTGTCCTTCAATTATTGCAAGTATACCTTTGTGCTATTTAAATTTTAAATCTGTGATATTTTCATCATAATAAACTCCTAAAAAACACCCATCCGCATCACTATACACCAAAAATACTTAAAATACATTGAGCCATAGAAACTCTTTGTTAGGGACTACCCCCCTTGGCTTCGTTAGGAGTTAGCCTAAACGGAGGAGCTAGGAGTAGGTGACAATACCTAGCTCTGTGCTTGCCTCCAAGGCCACACCTCTCCCACTTTCTCAAGTGAGGAGACAACTTTCATTAGATTTTTGCTGCTGGTGTGCATTCGGTGGACAACACTTTCTAACTCTTAGATTAAGAAGTTAGATAGTTAATTAATAAGTAGTTTGCTTTCTTAGAGTAGTATTGTTTATATCTTTACCTTTCAATATTTGTTTATAGAGTATAGTAGTATAGGTTGATATTGCTCTATTTTAATACTCTGTTTTGGTTTAATGACCTTAATAGTTGAATTTCTAGGAGTTTGACTCGATTTTTCATTTTGAAAGATCTTTCGATATTTTCTTTGTTAAAATATTTCCATGACACCCTAGGAACCCCTCTACCTTTGCATATACTTTGTGCCAACTCTAAGTTTACCAAACTCGATCAATAATTGAATATTAGGTGAATTATTTAAGACATTATAACACCCAAAAACCCTCTGATACTTTGGCCAAGGTCCTATGGAATTTGGCAAAAGGAGTTAGCTCCATCAGGTTCTAGATTTCCTTTACTCAGGGTAGGAGCGACATTTTCTGCTTGATCTACTTTGTTGTTTAATCTTCTTAAAACGTGAAAATAGTCTATCCTCCTGAAGGAATTGGAAATACTTTGTATTTTTTTGATCAATTGATGAATCTGCATTTGAGAGGTAAGGGAATTGGTTGTCAAATATTGGATAACTAATCTTGATTCCCCAATCACGGTGATTTTCAATATTTCTTGGATTCTATCTTGGCATAGACCTTGTGAAAGAGCAAGAGCTTCAGCAACATTATTAGTTTCGTCTCCTAGGCCCCATGAGTAGACTTTTTCCTGAACTCCAACAAGGTTAATGAGAACCCCTCCCCCTCCTACTGCCCCTAGTTTTCCTTTGGAAGCACCATCGAAGAAAAGGATGTTTCTTCGTAATTTGATCAACCATCTATCAAGTTCATATTTTTCTATTCTTAAGTCCCATGATAGTGGTTTTTTCTAAATAGATAGAGTTGCGCTTGGTAAATATGGAGAGAGACTGTGGAGCCAAGCTTCTTTAGATGGGGAGAGAGGACAACCAAAAGAGTCATTCCATATAAATTTGAGACAATCTCCTATAATACCAATGATTTTAGAGGCAACTTGTGTCGAAGTGGAAGATTTCCCTCTGAATATGTGAGAACTCCTTTCCAACCATAATTTCCATAAGATAAAATTAGGAGGAGTCAACCAACAAGATTTAACCAGAGATTTATTTATATTAGAGAAAGGACAAAGAGTTTCCCAATTAATTAGGAGGGGATGGATGCTTTCGGGAAGTTGGAGTGAGCTAGCCCATCTGATAAGGGCATGTTTCCAAACATCTTCAGCAAATTAGCATGAGAGTAACAAGTGTCTGAATGACTCTTCATTAGTAAGGAAGAAAGGACATCTAGTAGGACCTTCCCAACCTTTTTTCTTAAGATTGCCCCTTGTTAGAATCCGATTATGGTCCAAAGTCCAGATAAAAAAATTTATTTTGGGGAGAATTTTTACTTTCCATACGCTCTTCCAAATTGTTGGATCGTCAAGGACATCGGGGGAAGACTTAATATACTTATAGCTAGAAGACGTGGAGTAGATGCCCGTCATGTTTCCCCAAACTCTAATATCCTTATCTTTCTTTAATATCGGAGATTTCCCTTGAAGTAGGGATATCATAAGATCTTTTTCCTCCTGGAGATGTGTAGGGAAGTTTGGTATATGCCACTTTTTCCAAGTCTTTTAGTTATCAATGTTTCATTCTGAGATGTCCCAAAGAGTGGCTATATCATGACTTTGCAAATAGTCTTTTATTTGATCGATGACGGGATATGTTGAATTTTTCATATGCTTAGCTAAGACATCAGTATTTCATTACATTTTCATAACAAAAGCATATAAACAGGATCACTGAAAGATAGACAAGCACATCCATACAAAAGGAACACAAAGATTTATCCTGGGAAAACCCAGCAAAAGCTTCCTCAATATAGATGCCCCAAAAATATAAATGATAAAACTAGCAAGGAGATCAAAGCCTGATCCTCCTCCTTCTCCAGCTACTTCTCTTCTCCACTAATGCGCTCCACAAGTGAGAATGTGTGTTTAAAATGAGGAGCACCACACCTCTATTTATATTCATCCATTCACTTTAATTAACTCATCCGACATGTAGGCTCGAGTTAATCATGTAGGCTCAAGTTACACATGTAGGCTCAAGTAACCACACTGGGGTGCTAATGACCCACCTTTACAATTAGAGGGGACTACCTCATGACTCTTATCAGTTCTTCCTATTAGAAGCATTGGGGTACAAAGATAATACAAGTGGTTCTCCTGGTAGGACCATAGGGGACCACAAAAGACACATATAGAATATTCTTCGAAGTTACAATATTTCAACACTCCCCCTTAACGAGAAGGGTATTCTACAACAACAACAACAATAGTAGGAGAGGAAATCATCAACATCATTAGGGTAACACATCTATAAATCATTGGAAGCTTTTCAACATCATATAGTCTTCGTCTTCAATTTTCAACGACAGCAACTCTTTGATAAGCATCAGCATCTTTTGACCTTTCGAACAGCAACATCTTCAGCACTTAGACCTTTCAATCAACAGTAACATCTTCAGCACTTTGACCTTTCGATCAACAACATCTTTAGCGTTTTGACCTTTCGATCAGCAACAATATCTTCAACATTTTGATCAGCAACATCTTCAGCACTTTAATCTTTCGATCAGCAACAACATCTTAAACATTTCGATCAGCAGCATCTTCAGCACTTTGATCTTTCGATCAGCAACAACTTCTTCAGCATTTTGTTCTTTCGATCAGCAACCTGATCGGTAACATCGTGATCAGCACCATAATCATACTTCAATTCTCGAACAGCATCATCATCATGATATTCTGATCTTTTGATCAGTACGTCGTTATCATCACATACTGATCATTTGATCAGTACGTTATCATCATCATACTCTGATCTTTCGATCAGTACATCATCATCGTCATACTCTGATGAGTACATCATCATCATCATACTCTGATCTTTCGATCAGTACATCATCATCATCATACACTGATCTTTCGATCAGTACGTCATCATCATCATAAAAACATCATCATCATGAAAACATCATTATCATCAAAACATCAACATCATCAAAACATCAACTTGATCCTTCCTTTCGGAATTATGGGATTTAGGTCTTTACGAAGTTACCAATGATCCTTCCTTTTGGAATTATGGGATTTAGGTCTTTACGGAGTTACTAACGATCCTTCCTTTCGGAATTACGGGATTTAGGTCTTTACGGAGTTACTAACGATGCTTCCTTTCGAAATTACGGGATCAACACATTTGTGGAACTCAGACAATCCTTCCTATTGGAATTATGGCATCAACACATCTATGGAACTCAGACAATCCTTCCTATTGGAATTACGGGATCAATTCAATGATCCTTCCTTTCGGAATTACGGGATTTAGGTCTTTACAGAGTTACTAACGATCCTTCCTTTTGGAATTACAGGATCAACACAGATGTGGAACTCAGACAATCCTTCCTATTGGAATTATAGGATCAACACATCTGTGGAACTCAGATAATCCTTCTTATTGGAATTACGGGATCAATTCAATGATCCTTCCTTTCGGAATTACGGGATTTATGTCTTTATGGAGTTATTAACGATCATTCTTTTTGGAATTATGGGATCAACACAGATGTGGAACTCAGACAATCCTTCCTCTAGGAATTATGGGATCAACACACGTTCTTGAGTCCGAAGTCACTGGATCTTTTCTGAACCAAAGTTCAAGGATGATACAATCCTACCACATTCACGGGGACCGAGATCTTCGGATACATTTTGAACCGAGGTTCAGTGATGATGCAATCCACCACTTTCACGGGGGCCGAGACCTCCAGATACATTTTGAACTGAGGTTCAGGGATGATGCAATCCACCACTTTCACGGGGGCTGAGACCTCCGGATACATTTTGAACCGAAGTTCAGGGATGATGCAATCCTACCACTTTCATGGGGGCCGAGACCTCCAAATACATTTTGAACCGAGATTCAAGGATGATGCAATCCACCACTTTCACGGGGGCCGAGACCTCCGGATACATTTTGAACCGAAGTTTAGGGATGATGCAATCCTACCACATTCACAGGGGCCAAGACCTCTGGATACATTTTGAACCGAAGTTCAGGGATGATGCAATCCCACCACATTCACGGGGGCCGAGACCTCCGGATACATTTTGAACCGAAGTTCAGGGATGATGCAATCCCACCACATTCACGAAGACTGAAGTCACCGGATCTATTTTGGACAGATGTCTCGGGATGATACAATCCCTCTTCATTCTTGAGGACCGAGTTCTCCGGATCACTTTAGGGCAAGTTCCCAGGGATGATACAATCCCACTGCAACATCACTACTCCCCCTTTCAAGGAAGGTCTTTTCGAACAACACCAAGCTTGTCTCGAAAGTGTTTGAACTTTACCCAAGACAGAGGCTTCATCAGTACATCATCATTCAAACCATCATCATCTACATCTTCAGTATGTGAATATTGAACTATCACCATATGTATCTCCAGTATGTGAATACTGAAAGCATCATCATCTCTATATTCAGTATAAAAATACGGAATCATCATCATCTGCATCGACAGTATGTAAATAATGAAACATCATCTATATATTTAGTATGAGAATACTGAAACATAATCATCTACATCTTATCTCGTGTGTAGAAATATCGAATTTTTATGTGTTACAATCGGAACACAGGGTTCTCTGTCATCACAAATCTGGTTATCACATAGAATCATTGTAGTATCCATCTTCAGGTCAAAGAGACCTGATATCAGCTTCCGAAGCCATATGACTTCACAACTTAGTAGAGCAATCTGCTATGTATTTTTCTTCAGCCGTGCTACGAGAAACACTGGACTGTTTCCTGCTAAACCATGAACTCATAGCAGATCCCAAACAAAAGCATCTACCTAATGTGATTTTCCTATTTGAGATACTTCCAGTCCAATCTGCATCTATGTAGCCATACAATCTATACTCATGGCTACCATCATAGTATAGACCAAAGTCTATAGTCCCTTTCAGATATCTCATCACATTTTTTTGCGGTTACTAGGTGAACCCGTCTTGGTTGAACAAGATATTGACTTAAGGTGTTAAAAACAAAACAAATGTCTGGTCTGGAATTTGTTAAGTACATTAATGACCCAATGATCTGTCTGTAATGAGTCACATCTACTAACTCTGATGAGTCATCAGCTAACAGCTTCAGGTTGGAGTCCATGGGTGTGGCCATGACTTTGCATTCCAACATATCAAATCTTTTCAAACTTTGCACTGCATACTTTCCCTGATTGAGAAATATTCCTTCATATTTCCGGACCTAGGAAATAAAGTATTAGACCAAGGTCTAAATTCTTCAGCGGACTTCTTCTTGCATTCTACAATTTGTTTCTCATTCCCTGTCAAAAATAGGTCATCCACACATAATAACAGGATGACAGGTTCATCTTCTACAACCTTGAGATAAAGGTTAGGATCAACTTTACTCTTGGCAAATCCCATGCTCATCAGGAAACTATCTATTCTTCCATACCAAGCTCTAGGAGCTTGCTTCAGGCCATAGAGGGCCTTCTTCAACTTGCATACATGAATCCATCTGTCTTCAACTTCAAATCCTTGTGACTATTCGATGTAAAACTCTTCCTCAATCATACCATTAAGGAAGGCTTGTCTTTACTTCATCATGGAAGAAACTACCATGATAGTTCTGAAGAAAGTATACCTTGCTTCTTGGAGTAAGTGTCTCTTCAGAATTAATTCCCTCTTTCTGAGAGAAGCCACAAGTCTTTCCTTACTTCTATCAGTAGCATATTTTATCTTACTGATCCATTTGGAAGATACCACATTATTGCTTTTTGGTTTGAGTATTATATCCCAAACATCATTCTAGTATTCTTTCATCATAACATCTTTCATGAGTTCATCTTGTCAGGTCATCAACATATCCTAGTCTTCTGCATTCAATCTTGAAGGTTGGAACCCACTTTACTCTTGGTAAAGTCTTGATCCATCAGGAAGCTGTCCATCATGTCGTACCATGTTGAACTCAGATATCTTCTATAGTCACTCCCCCTGAAGTGGAGTATCATCTTCCCTCTTCATTCTGTATAGGTGGTTCTATGCTTGACATATACTTGTCGATAGAGTATGTCATGTCATAGTTTATTCTTTCAAAGGAAACTCACGAACTTTGCTTTGTACACTTGTTCTTGTAGATCCATAAGGAAGATACTACGTACTTCTCTTTATGTCTTGAAATCATATCGTATACATCATTCCCCATGATCAACTGTTATTCTTTGATCATAGCTTCTTTCATAGCATTATTTTCTTCATCTTGAGTTATCTCTCATACCCATGGTGGTATTCATCCTTCAAGGTGGATCTACCACTCTCTGAAGCTCTTTCTTCCGTCATGGTGTCTTTGACCCTGGGAGCTTCAGATTCATGTTCATTGGAGTGAATCTTGAATTGTCATCACTTGTTCTTCGGAACAAGTCTCATCCTTCTTTTCTTGTAGGAGGTTGTACAGGACCTTTCCTACAATTAAAATGCATTAGTTACATGGTTAGAACTATAAAACATATGTATAACGACAAATTATTATGCATCATACAATTGTTTAGCCAATACAACATTCATCCATGTCTCACGGAAACTTTCTAGATGTCTTCCATCTTTACCATGACATCATTGAGATTGTGCACTAATCCAATATGTCAGCAAAGAGGTTTGATAAGTAGAAATGGAGAGTTGTATGGCACCATGAGCTACTTACCCATCACAAGCATATTAGCAGTATACAATCATTAATGCAAACAATCTATCATGCATAATACATCAACTAAATATAATCAAATGCATAACAAAACAATATCATGCAATGAGAAATGAATACTTATCTTTTATTCATTTCGTGGGTAGACTCCTTCTTGATCCTTCTACTTCATCATCTTCTTCATTCATGACATCATCATTTCTTATCCAAATGATAAGATGGATAAGAGGTTCTTCAGGAATTGAGTTCTTCACATTACTCATTGCTTGAGGGATCTTCTTTGAATGGTGAGAGCTTGATCTTCAATTGCTCCCACCTTCTTCTTCTCTTCTTATGAGTCGAGATTCTTATTCTTCCCAGAGTCTGTTGAAAGTAATTACTTCCTTCTAGCACACATTCCTTGAATGAATGAATTCTATGATCCTGGGAGACCATTCAAGGTGGCTATCACCACTTCTGCATTCTCCAATTCTTCTTCTACTGCTTCAAGATGTTCTGCATTCTGGATCTTCACATTCTTTAACTGTTTTCTCAAATCCATCTTCTGATTAATGTTCTTATCTTCAAATATCTTGATCAAGGAATCAAACATCTTCGGTGTCTTTAGGGAAGACTCTTGTGGTATAATTTGATCTGTGATTGAATCAACAATGATCTTCTTGGCCTTGATCAAGTTCTTCTTGTGTAAGGCTTTGAGCCTCATCTCCTTCTGGAACTGGAACCTCTCTACTCATGAAGGTGTCCAATTCATTTTCTTCAGAGAGATCAAATTCTTCCATGCTTGGAAGTTGTCAACTTCACCAATCTTATCATCAAGCTGATGTGATATATCACTTTGAAATGAGAACCTCAAATGCAAATAACAAAGGATTAGATCTTACCGATTTGAGGTGTCCGTCCTAGATCTGGAGCTGGCTGATCTAGGGTTTGCCACAAAACCCTAATTTTCAAAACTTGGAATATTTCATATCTGATTGGATAGAAATATAGATCTCTTCAAATGGAGCTGTCCAAAGTACTCCTTTTCTGAAAATAGTGGGGGGAAGCTCCCGGAACAAGAAGCCCTAGTTTTCCAATTTCTTCTACAGAAATTCCTGTCACTGTTGCTATGATATATCTGAAATAACTCCTCCTCTATGTCTGAAATTTTGCACTGAGGTAACCTCGCATGCTCCTGATCTAACACCATAGGTTTCATCAGAATTGGTTTCACCAATTTGGATTTATGATCATTTTTCGAAGGTGCCTTGTTACAGGACTGTTCCAAATAGTGAAGTTGTACGGATTGCCACATGTCACTGTTTCATATTCTAAGTCTGCAGTTCGTACCAAGAGAATAAAAGTATGTTCCCTTTTTGGAACATATTTAGGAATTCCATTTGGACCTTTGTAGACCAAGATATTGCAATTCTCCCCAGGTGTCCTGTTTAGGGATGAATTCTGGAAGAGGCTGGAACCCTAACTTGGAGGGATCATATATCCCAGAATATAGTGAATCTGAGGCTGAATTTTGGAAACAGAGTACATAAGGATTTTATCTTAGGTCTCTGCAATTTTCATCTCCTGAACCTTCTCTAATCTCAGGATATAGCGAATGTACCAAAACTTAGCATTTTTAGTATTTAGGGTTTTTCTAGCTCGGGGTCAAACTAGGGTTTGACTTTCCTGAAGTTTCACCCAACAAAAAATATTGATCCAGGTCTATAAACTTCGATTTTGATGAGGAGATAAATCCTATGTTGGGCTCACTCAAAAATTCTTCTTCTACAAGAAGCCCTAATTTCCCGCACCGAAAACTGAAAATGCTCGGAATCGAATTCTGCTTCGACAGAAAGATGTGCCCTTCAATGGAGAGTCAGCCTAGCCTTCTTTTACTGATCGATTGTGGAGAGAGAACCAAAAATTAAGAATCCCTAGATTCTGTAGCTGCACAATGTCTTCTTTCAGGGTGGCTCTAATACCATGTTGAATTTTTCATATGCTTAGCTAAGACATCAGTATTTCATTACATTTTCATAACAAAAGCATATAAATAGGATCACCGAAAGATAAACAAGCACAACCATACAAAAGGAACACAAAGATTTATCCTGGGAAAACCCTAAAGGGAAAAACCCAGCAAAAGATTCCTCAATATAGATGCCCCAAAAAGATAAAAGATAAAACCGACAAGGAGATCAAAGCCTGATCCTCCTCCTTCTCCAGCTACTTCTCTTCTCCACTAATGCGCTCCACAAGTGAGAATGTGTGTTTCAAATGAGGAGCACCACACCTCTATTTATATTCATCTGTTCACTTTAATTAACTCATCCGACATGTAGGCTCGAGTTAATCATGTAGGCTCGAGTTACACATGTAGGCTCAAGTAACCACACTGGGGTGCTAATGACCCACCTTTACAATTAGAGGGGACTACCTCATGACTCTTATTAGTTCTTTCGATTAGAATCATCAGGGTACAAAGATAATACAAGTGGTTCTCCCGATAGGACCATCGGGGACCACAAAAGATACATATAGAATATTCTTTGAAGTTACAATATTTCAACAGGATAGGGATCAAGAGGTGGGTCTCCCATGATAGAGTCCTCCCAAATTTTGATGTGCTTTCTGTTTCCTGGAATCCAGGTGAGATTAAAGGAAAAGAAACCATGAGATCTCAAGAATATGGCAAAAACAAGAGATCATTTTCTCACACTATGAGGGCTATCAAGACATCTTAAATTATTTCCAGAGAAGTATTTTTTCCACGGTGCTTGCTTGCTCCAAGTAGTGTTACCTAAGATTATATTCCAAAGGAGCTTGGTTCCAAGGGAAATATTTTGCGCCCAGAGATCATGAAACTTAAGGTCTCCTTCCAGTAGAGGCTTTGAAATTTTCCCCTATCTTACCAACAGGAGATTTTTTCATTATGTTTTGCTCCTTTCCAGAGGAATTTCCTTAGCATGGATTCAATATGAGCGATTACACCTTTTGGGGCCATGAGGATGGAGCATTGATAAATGGGAATGCTAGAGAGGACTACTTTGATTAACACGACTTTCCCAACAGGATTTAACCAGGAATAACCCTAAGTATTTATCCTAGATTTTAATTTATCGATGATTTGAATCCAATTGGAGTATTCTGGAGCAGACTTAAAGATATCGACTCCTGAATATTCAAAAGCTTCCCATTGAGTTTTTCCTTCTATTCCCATAATTCTAGTGATATTAGACATCTCTCTAGGATTTCAATTCCACCTAAAAATTTCACTCTTTCTATAATTGATCTAACTCCCTGAAGCATCTTGATAAAGGTCAAGTTAATTTTTGAATTTACTTGCCGAATAGACACTTGGTCCTCTAAGGAGGATTGTGTCATCAGCAAATTGAGCATGATTAACATATTTGACCCCCCCCTCGCCCCGAGTGATGCAGATCCCTATAAGTTCTTGATGTTGTTGACTCTGATCTAGTTGAAACTGGGCACTGGAGCTTGAATGGAATAGAGAAGAGGAGAGAGAGGAAAACCTTGACGAAGACCCCGAGTGGCTTGGAAAAATCCTATTGCTCGACCATTGACTAGTGGAGTAGTCCAAGGGCCTCCAATACAATCTTTGACCCAAGAGATAAAAGTTGAATCAAAGACAAAGCGAAGCAAGACCTCGAACATAAATTCATGTCTAACTCTGTCAAATGCACTAGCTAAGTAAAGTTTGACGATCATATATTTTTCATGATGTTGGAGACTGGAATGAATTGTTGAAATACTGAGAGGGGGGTGAATCAGTATTTGTACAATGAAAAACTTTAATCAAAATCAGGTTGCTGATCACCAATCACAGCACAACACCAATATGTATAAAGACAACAAGATGCACATTACACAACAGTTTTTAACGTGGAAACCCAAATTCTGGGGGTAAAACCACGGAAGCCTTTTTAATAATAGTTGTCCAGAAATAACTGGATGTAAGGAACAACTCCTTTATTATATAGACTTCAAATTTTTCCAGCTTCAACTGAAAGGAGGCTAAGACCCCCTAATTTACAGGCTGTGACCTGAAGGAAGCTACTACTCCCTAGTTTTCCGGCTTCCACCGGAAGGAGGCTACGACCTCCTTTCCTTGCCTCGTCCTGCCACCCTGATAAGAAGAATATTGCCGAACCTGTGGACCTGTCAAATATCAAACCCTGTACTCTCTGCTAATATCATATGCACTCTGTTTACTGCCAATTCAGCCTTATCACTGATGCTGACACACTCTATACCACACTGCACAACCTGTAGATCTGTCACATACCAATCACTGAATCTGCTAGTGCACACTGCTCACTTCCATTCACAATCACTGAAGTATCTATGCTTTGCTATTTGCTGAACATCATCAAGGTTATACATCAAAGTCATAGGGTATGTACTATCATCATCATCAAATACCCACCATCATTATCAACATGTAATGTGCATGTAAAAAGTACACATCATGGTCATCTAGGAATATGACATGTGATAGATCACATATTCATACTTTCACTTGTTCATTCAATTGCACAGGCTAAACATATTCATATTCTTACTGATCTTTGCAAGTACCAAACACTGACTTCTTTACAAACAAATATATGCTGTACATTATATGCTACTGTACATATATATATATATATATATATACAT
>LPNX010605648.1:0-46209 GCA_001517045.1 Pseudotsuga menziesii
AAAAACACATATATTGAACAATAATAACAAAACCTTTAAGTTGAGTGAATTTTATACACTCCTATTTGTAATTTTGGATTTCTTTGTTTTTATATGACAAGATTATGCAATTTATAGGGTTTAGTAAATTTTATACACTCCTATTTGTAACTCTAGTTTTTTTTTTTATAATGACTATATCATGCAATTTATAGCCTTTTAGAGGTGTGGCTAAGTTATTAAAAAATAGTAAATAAAAAAAAAACAAATAATTTAATGCGAGAATGATTAATATAGATGTGTCAATATGGTCCAATAAATAGTAGATTAAAAAATAAAATTTTAATTAATTAATTTTAATATAAAAATTAATGTTGATTTAGAAATTTTAGTTTAAAATTAATATTAATTTAGAAATAATAAAAAATAATATTAGTTTTTTTAGAAAAAATAATTTTGGTTTAATAAAAATTGTAGAATATAAACCCACTTTACCATGGTAAAAATTTATACTAAACTATAAAATAAAATTAAACTATTTAATTTTAAACTAAAAGAAAATTAATATCACTTTACTTTAATAAAAATTAATATTAGTTTTTTATGGAAGAAATTAATACTAGTTTACTAAAACTAATATATGTTATTTAATTGAAGAAATTATTATTAGTTTAATAAAAATTAATATTTGTTTAATTTAGTAAAAATTAATCTTATTTTTTACTATTAGTGGTTTAGTAAAAATTAACATTAATTTATGCAAAACTAATATATGTATTGTAAACTTATAGTATAATTTAATGTATTCATAAACTAAGATGCATGGAGAGAAATCCAATCCCTTGAGGTGAAAACCTTTTTTTATTGTCAATCTTTTGTTGGATAGGTTTCTTGTCAATCTCTTGTTGGATAGGTTTGCACCTCAAAGGATTTGATCCGTCTTAGCTCATAGATCAAGAGTTTAGATGGATACATGCATAGATGCACACAATATTTTTAACTCCACTTTCTAATGGTGTATAGACTAAATTATATGAAAAACATACACCTTTAAGTATCATCATTTGCCTAAATCATGCATATAGGGAAAAATACTTGTGTGTACGATGGCCATATGGAGGCTACTCCCACATAAGTGAGATACACAACAATAGGGATGAAAGAATTGAAGATTGTCCCTTTTTAAGAGTGTATATCTTAAGGAGTGATTTGTTCCTCCATGCCTCCCCAATTCCGTTGAATATGTGGAATGGAATATTATTTGTAATAAGTACCGATTATTATAGGATAGAACTTTGAAGAGATGATAATATATACTCACTAGCTCCCTTTGCTTCTGCATCTTCTACTATAGTTAGGCCTACATACATAAGTTTTCATGAGTAACAATGACCAACCTTGTTCTCAGAATTATTGAATTATCATGAGACATATTATTCTTTCTTTTTAGATTCAATGTGCTTGTTTTCATTGGTACCATAGATAAACACACTAGGACAACAAATCCACATGAATGGATGGCCATCTAGACACCATCTTGAAAACCAATTGAAAGAAGGTGTACACAATGTCCTTTTACACACCATCAACCACAAAGAATTTGGTGATCTATCCTTTAGTATGAAACTAGATTTTGTTTCAAGATAAGGTTTTTCTTCTATATACATATATATGTGAAACAATGTATTTCTTTATAAAGAAGACATAGTTACCTTTGATTTTTCTATGAATACTTGTCAAAACAAAGCTGCTCTATTAATTATAAAACAAGTGATTTCTTCATTTCTTTTTTTGATATTTCTCATCTAATAATTCTTAAATTATTTAACCAATCCATATGAAAATTTTATTTTACTATTATGTTTTCAAATGAAAAAAATACATAAAAATTTAATTTTAATATTATGTTTTTTAATAAAAAAAATACATTATTTTTGCATATCAACAGTATAGAGTTCAATATGGCATAGCCCTTCAAAGTGAAATCGGACCCAGCCTTCAAATTCGATCCCATATCAATATTATTCAATCACATATCACATCACATATCAATATTAATTTGATACCAATCACATATCAATATTAATTTGATACCAATCACATATCAATATTATTCAGTGGGATAATATTGAGCACGGAGCTGGGGCTTCCACCGTTGCATTCTACCCCGCCCGTTGATTATTTGAATGGTTTCCCGCGGGTAGCGCCAGTAAATTAGTGTAGACTGGACGGAGAGATTGAGTTACCCATGTAGCGCCCGTAAATTATGACAAACTGCAGGAATGTACCCACGAATCCGCATGGAATCTGGTTGCTCCGAGAAGGAAAAAGGCTGTTATATTGGCCCCGGTAATGTAGCTGGGATGGAGCTATTATAATGCGCTGCTATATTGTTGCCGGTGTGATGGAAAACGCGGTATATTAGCTGCTATTATATTGTTGCCGGTGTGATGGAAAACGCGGTATATTAGCTGCTATTATATTGTTGCCGGTGTGATGGAAAAAGCGGTATATTAGCTGCTATTATCTGGAGTTTGGAGTTTGCATGTAGGAAAATGAGAGAATTGTGAAGACAATGCTGTATTATTCCCTGCTTTTTTTTAAGGTCAAGGAGAGTAATCATATGCTTAGTATTATATTTAGTTTGAGAAATTGCATTAGTTGATTTAAGAAAACTGAAAGAAAAAAAGAAATACTTCCATTCATTTCTCAAACTGTACTATATATATAAAGGGTCTCCACATGATGTTTTCTGTAACACTGATTACTGATTTAGGGTTGATAGTGCAAGTCTAAAACACCAGAATGACTAGATCATTGAAAGTCAAGGTTTCAGGCAGCTGGCTGGTCACCCTTTCGATTCTTCTGGTCCTCATGTTCATGTTGATTGTGAATAGTAATGCTGCTGTTGCTACTAGTGCTCACAGCAATGATGTTGTTAACTGTCCACAACTTCCTACAAATTGTCAATATGTTCAAAATTGCCTGGGCTGTAATGCTAAATGCAGTTTTCCATTTTTACCTGGATGCGGTTACCGGTGCTGTTCCTCTGAGACAGTCTGGCATCGTGATATCAAACACTAACCAAACAGCAATGGTTAGTTATTATTATTTTGCTGATTGCTTGCTTCTACGTATCTCTTCCTAATTAAAAAACAGTAATAATTGCAAGCATTTTTAAAGCTTTTCTCTGGCTTGTTGAAGCTTTTCTATGGCTTGTCCGTAGTTTACTACGTATGCTTTGTTTTATTTATGTGTACATATTGTGAATTCATGAAAAAGAAATAATAAATAACTAAAACTAACTTAGAATGCCAGCCGGATAAGATTCAGACGGTGGATAGGAAATCATCTAAAAAATGACAAATATGAATATGAATCTCTGAGCAGTGCTATCAAATTCTTGAATAATAGATGTTTAATGATTTTAAATACAACTTTAACAAGTTGTCTTCGTTGCTGAATCTTTGCTAGAGTTTTTATAAGTACAAATTATAAGTACAATGTTTTCATTTTTGAAAGAAAGAGATGAAACTGTATAGCTTGGTGGTTTATTTTGAGCAGTTGAGCGTTATCAATACAAGAGTTTACGACGATCCCCTAAAATGACTTAACTGTATACTTTCGTAAATATTGTAAAACTTTATTTGAAAACACAAAAGACGTCTCACTTGTTTTTGCAAGATAAATATCAAATATCTATGCCTACAGTCCATTTATCATATTATCAAATTCCTTGTTTGGTTCTATAAATTTGTTGGGTATGGTTTTGGTATCCAAATTTATAAATTGACTATATTGCTTACCTGCTCATGGATTTGAGAAAGATGCTTCCTGTGGACAGTGTAAAGAATTGGCGTGTTCAATTTCTAATGTAATTTGTTGAGAATCCAATTCAACTATCTGTAGTTATTGTTTAATTTTGCTCAATACTAGATCCAATTTTTAATCTACACAGATCATGAAAGATTTGATCAGAATTCATAATACAAAGAACTCTTACTTCTTTAAGATCAACAGATTACACCTGTGTTATTTTTGTCGACCAAACCATTACGCTGACCTCAAGTTTCCCAGTAATTTGTCTTCACAATACCATTTGTCTGTCAAGCTTTAGTTATCTGGATGTGGGCATCAACTAGAAGGTGAAAGTTTAAAGTATACTGGATTCTCATTTTGGACCCAAAGAAGAATGATGTGTCTCGTAGACTCGTAGAACATGAAGGAGGCTCCCATCGTGGAAAACTTCATGGAATTATGTGTTTTATTATGGTGTTCGTCAATCTTGGTCGACGAGACTCATTTTTTTAACTTTTGGATGATTCTAGAATAAGTTGATGAAATATTATAATATTTTGCTTAAATTATTGAAAAGATGTTGGATGGATGGAGAAAGTGACTGAGAAATCTAACTTTATAAAGCACATTGTATAGTATCGATTAGAAGATTGTTGTTGGTTGGAAGTGCTTGGTCGGCTGCTATGTGGGTTGTCGACTCATTTGTCTGAAAATCAAGATCGACATCAGTTTTTTTGTTTCAAGCGCTTAAGAGTCGACTTTGGGTTTGTATTAAACACCATATAGTCAAGAACAAGTTTGATTGAATGTGTTAAACAGAAAGAATCGAAGGGTTACAAAGTTGGGTGGAAATGTATAGCTTAACTGATTATGCAAAGGATTGGGCGGTGCAGCACCGCAGACTGTCCAAGCAGTCGCAGGTTTGGTCTCTGGTCCCATTGTTTCCGTTAGCCCTGGATTGGTCCAGCTTGGGTGTGTCATTAAGGGCCTTTCTAAGACTTGGCCACACAAAATTAGAGACGAATAGGGCGAAACTTCAGTAATTTCTTCCAAGACTTTAGGACTCAGCTGACAAAAAGAGTCTATATTTAAATTAGCCGTTTTTGTACGTGTGACCGGTGATGTTCGTCACAAAAGTGTGCATTTAGGCAATAAACGTGACAGGCGAATCGATTTTTGTATAGGGAAATTGTGAGAAATGAGAGGGAAATTGTGATAAATGAGTGTTAGTAAACATAGAGCTCAATTCTCAAAGCAATTATTAGATAAATCCTTATCCGAATCACAACATGTGGCTCCTTCCCTCCCTCTACTCCAAGCATTAAAGAGCAGCTCAACTGTAGTCTTGCGTCGTCCTAATGGCCTCTCGGAAGCTTTTTTAAGTGCTTTCCTAGCAACTCATGTTAAAATTTAACCAGACTAGGGAATTGAGAAGTCTCCCTAATGCTTGAATTTGCACCTTTTTAAGATCGATAGCTCACATCTACAGAGATGGGTGATACAACGAATGGATGAATGAAAGCCCAAAGAACTTATTTGGTGGGGCATTTTGGGTAGCGGCTGGTATCCTCACTCCTCATTTTCCCTTCCCCTCCTTTTTCGGGAAAGAGCTACGCACCTTTTTGATCAAGTAGATGAATAGAAAACCTAAACAAAATAATGTAATAGATAACTGAAAGCATTATATATAACGTAATAGATACACTAGATTTTGATCATGACAAAATTCTATGGTGTCCTGCAAGATTGAGATTATGGGATAGAGTATAGGACCTTATGAATTAGCTGATCCAAGATATCCCCCCAGAGGACGAAAAATTGGCTGATGAAAAGAGATAGGCTAGATTTATTTAGTTATTGATCAATCGATGGTCCACTTGGCTTGGGGCAGGCACTACACAAATTGGCATCGATGGTATTATTAGACATTGTGTCATGAATCATGAATTCTCAGATATATTGTGGGAATGCCACATCGGGGTTGAAGTTTGTGTCTTTTGGAAATGAATTTGACACAAAAGTGGAAGTTACATATGAAACAATCCATGTTGTTTCCTTAACATATGCCCTTTGGAAAGGGTTCTTGTCAAGGTCAATATTTCAAAAGATGTGAATGAATTTTTTTGCATGGTTTTGCTAGAGCTATATGAAATTTAGTATAGACGTCGAAATTGATAATATCTGAGTGTTTTATTTAATGGGATAAAAACATTGAAGAAAAATAGAAGTTGATCTTTAGTTTAGTTATTTGAGGACCTACACACATTTCTTTTTCAAAATCAAGCTAATAACTATTACAACATGATTTTAGTAAATTATGCAATCCACTCAACACGATAATAACTATTACAACATGATTTTAGTAAATTATGCAACCCACTCAATGTGATAGTCACTCTAGGAAGTTTTTTTTTTAATTGGTATCCATATTGGTTGAAGAAAATGATTCAATTGAAGGATCCTAGAGCATATTATAGCTTCATTCACACTCATTCGTGTTTTATGCATGTTGATATCTCTATGGTACTTCTGCGATTGTCAACAAAGATGATTAATGCCAATCATTTAGTATTTCTTGCACTCAAAATATTTTCAACTCTAAAAGTTAATTTTGTTTAAATCAAATAATTGGAGGTATATGTTTATGTGTATACGTCATACACTTGCTATGTTGCCACTAAGGATGTCAAATTTAGCAATGAAATTTGATGCTTGATGCCTTGTGCTATTAATATTAATGATGTTATTCAAGTGTCACAATTGACCATGCAGGCACTTCAACAGTAGTTGCAGATTACATATGATAATCAACATAATTGATTTATATGGATTAACATCAACAAATCGACCAATAATTTTTTTGAAAGGCATGTTAGGGTAAACAAACCCTTACCTAGCCAACAAAGCACGACTTTAAGCTTGAAACTATGTTTTTTTCAAAGCTTCTCTAAACACCTACACAATGAAGGAAAATAGTTAAGAGTCATTTTATGAAATCAATTATAAACAATCAAAGAAACTATTAGTCGAATTTTACCTTGAACGAATGCAGAGAGGGCGAGGGGTTGGATCCTCTTAGACACCCTTATTTCTCCTATGCCTTCATACCAATGTAGAAACCCCAAGTTAATTATTGAATACACCATTATGTTAAAAATAAAATTTAAATTGAGTGAAAGAAAACTAAGTAGTCATTACCTTGTTAAAGGATTGGTAAGCTCTAATCAGGTTATGTTTCCTTTCTCATCATGACGAATTAGATAGCCCAAGGCCATAATGGAGGCCTTTATCACTAATAAAAACCTTCAAGAAAAACTCGGAAGTAGCAGAAGAAGTTTCATTAACATACTGTGTAAAGGGGTGGGAAAGAATGTGCAACACAACCATGAATGGCCGAGCTCCCTCCCTTCAAACAGTTACATACCAAAACTGATGTGAAAATAAAATCCCCAGAGAGATTAAAACCACATTAAAACCTTGGAAAAATCCTTGCAATAGATCATGTAAAAGTAATTTTAAATATATATAATAAAGTCAACAAGATAAATCATTTGATTTTTTTTTTAATACTAATCAAGTCTAGTTAACTTGAATATTGTATTGTTTTCATTTTGGAAAATGTGCAAGATAAAAAGCTCTCTTAAGATATGGTATGTAATCACATCATATCTTAATATTAATTTCAAAATTTTTGTAATACTTAAAGGATAGAGGAATGATTCAATGTGTCCATGGCATTCCCATATCTCGACAACATAGCCAAGCGGTAAGGCAGAGGACTGTAAATCCTCCATCCCTAGTTCGAATCGGGGTGTCACCTTTTTGAGGATGGAAGGAAAAGTATGTATTTCCATTAATACTAATAATTTTCCTATAATAATTTTTTATTTTTTCAACCATAAAAACTAAATGATAACACAAATCAATTTATTTTNTCCTATCCTAGATTTCCATGCACATGTCATTGTACATTAGTTTTGGTCATGGTATTGTCCTTTAGTTTTGGTTATTTTCATATATTGCTAAAATAATTATTTAATTATTGATTTTTTATGATTTCATATTATGGTTTAATAATGTAGAAATCTAGTATAAAATAAAATTGGGTATATATAACTAAAACATTGCATGACTAGTAAACCATAGATGTAAGTTATAAGGAAAGTTTTTGTTTTTATTATGTGTAGATATGTAGAAGAAAGCAATCAACTTACAGCTTGGTTAGTGTTTGAATTCACAAGGGGGAAAATCTGTATGTAACATTACATCCAACTATATATTTTCTACATTTATAGGTTGGGTAACAGGGAAGAAAATTTTTGAACATACTGGAAGTTGTGAACACATTTGGATACATTAGTATTTTGAGCATAATAGTGTTATTATTTATTATGAACATTATTATTATTATTATTATTATTATTATTATTATTATTATTATTATAGGTGTAAATCTTCTTGGAATGGATGGATTTACGCTTACTAATTAGAGCTTGGAGTACTTTATAGAGTGGCTCCTTTATTGCACGGAGAGAAACAAAGTGCAATAATTTATTAAAATAAAAAAATTAAGTATTAAAGGGATTCATTTCAATTCATAAAATAAAAATAAAAAATCTACTTTGACCTATAAAATATCTATCAAGTAAGAGGTTATCACATTTCTTGAACTTAAATTAAACAACAACAAACAAAATTACAACTCAAAAAATTGAATCCCTATTAGTACTTGATAGATTTGGGTTTAAAATAGACTTATGCTGGTAAAATATGAATTAGCATGCTAGTGATAACCTATGTCCTAGTTTAAAGAGTGTTAATTATAAAAATGTAATGCATGCACATTCTGATTTTTTTACCACAAAATTCTTAATAGTTAAAGTGTGTATCATTACCTCTGCACCCCATCCAAAATTCACTTAGAAATTTTCAAATCCAGTTTAAATATAATTTACATTAAATATTTGAAATAACTCTAAAGACGAAGGATTTCATATCTTAATTTGACATCTCACTAAATTATGATATGAAAATATGTAATATTATTTAAGAAAACCTTAAAACTAAATACTATTCAACAAAATGTTTCTATAAATATTTCTTACATTTTTAATAAACTATACATTACTAAATAACATCTCTTACATTATACATTTACATTCTTGATAACTTAGTTCAATATAAATTTAATCGGAACATATGTGACAAATAAAAATAATCATAACAACAAATAAAACTAACCAAATACTTTTATAATAATACGGTTAAGAACAAATTAAACTAATATTTTAAAATATTATTAAAAATCAACCATAACATTTCTTTAATTTGATGAAATATTTACCATAATAACAAATTAAACTAACCAAACTCATTTCTTTAATCTTATAAAATATTTATCATAGTAATAAATTAAACTAACCAAACACATTTATCTAATATTATAAAATATTTACCATAATAACAAATGAAAGTAACCAACCACCTTATAATATAAATAACAACAATTAAACTAACCTTTCAAAATAGTTTTAAAATTTAACTACAAACATTTTTCTTACCTAATCTATAGTTAAATAATATTTTTAAAACTTAACCACAAACATTTCTCTAACCTGATATATACTTAAATGAAAGGAATAGTCTATTTGTTAGACATTTTGTATTTTCAAGTAATTTTTCAATTGGAACCGAGCTAATTGTTTTTCAAAAATCTGAATTTTGAAGTTTTAGTGCCATTATAGTAGCTCGATCCCACCTAAACTACCAGCGCCATTATAGTAGCTCGATCCCAGCTAAACTATCGACGCCATTATAGTAGCTTGATCCCAGCTAAACTATCAACGCTAATATAACAACCTTTTTTCATCTCGGAGCAACCATATTCCATCTGGATTCATGGGTACCTTCATGCACTTTAATGGTTGTCATAATTTATGGGCGCCAACTCACCGGCTCCATTATTGAAGCTATATTCCATGTGGATTAAAGGCTACCTTAATGGATGTCATAATTTAGGATCAATGTAAGGATCAATGTGATTCAAAGGAAACACTCTAAATGAATGCAAAAGGAGAGGAAAAGGAAAATGATTGGAATTTACAACAAGAAGGGTCATCATAATCCAGTCTTCTAGTTGAGTTGAATCATTGACGGGATCATCATAATTTGTCATTTTTATCCTTTGACTTTAATTAGGCTAGGATTTTGGAAATATACCCAATAATAATATACCTACAACTTCATGACATTCTCTTATTAATATAAAATGTAATAAAGAAAATAAAATACGCCTTGTCACATAAAACACATGTGACTTTGACAACAAGAAAACCCTCTAGCTCTACCTGATAAATTGTATATACGTATCAAACCAATCATCCACCTACTTGGATGGGACTTATGAGGTATTCAATGTAGCCATGCTCTAACCATACTGCTCTTAGAACCTGCACAAGATCACAAATTTGGCTTAAAATTAAATGAAAAAGAACTGAGAGCACCTAGTTTCTTCTACTGTCGGTTTTTAATGCATTTATTTTGTTGGGGTCTATTCTAAATGGCTCACCTTATGGGGTATATTGAGCTAGGATTCAATAAAATGAATCCCTCCTATGTGTCTCACATCTAGGGGCACATTGGTTATACTATCAGTGCTCCCACTACTGGTCGATCAGTAACTTGGTAGAAACTAGATTGACACATTCATCATGACTTCCTTCAAATATGGAGACTCTTGATTTGCATGTTTACCAATAATATTCTTGGTGTCCTATATCTATTTATAGAACAGATAGTATCATTTAATCCAACTCGAGTTTTATAGCCAACCTCGTTTCTTTATTGATATCCAAATCCAGATGTCCTTTTTGTATCTTGAGAACCTTGTATTTTACACCAAGTTTCTTGATATTAGAAATATTAGATTGAAATCCATTTGGAATGGGTAAAGATACTGTTGCAGGTGGAAAATTCCCTATATTTGTGGTCATAATTCCCTAAGAAAATGGAATCAGAGCATGTGGCTCATTAAATGGAAACTGACCCAGAAGACCTAGGCATCTCTATAAAATTTCCCATTGAAGACATCTAAGGCTGCTCATTGTATAGGTGATCATTCAGGGTGAATGAATTTACTCAAGAGAAATTCAATGGAGGGGATTACTGAAGTGAGTTTGAGGGATTAACTACTGAGACTGAACTTGTTGCAGCTTCTAGGATGAAGTTCATACTGCTGTGAGCAGATTTTAATTACTGAGGTAGTTGGACCAGTTAGGTGACAGAGGTCTTAAAGTTATATTATCCACCTAGTTCTCTACCAAGAAGACCAGGAACAAGTTTAGGGGTCACGAGGAAGCGTTGTCTGAGCGCTCTCTAGGAGTTTGGTTGGGAGGAACTGTTGGAGACATTTACCACCTTAAACACTCATTTTGGTTAATTTGGCCTAGTTAAACCACTATCCTAAGTATTATTGACCTAATTGACATCAGTGGAGCATTAAATGTCATCAGCTAGATCACACCCATGCCTACCTTCAGTCAAGGAGGCTAACTTATCCTTCTCTTACATTTGGGGAGGCTAATTGGAGCACTCCAGGGGTGATCTGAGTGTCATTAATGCAATTTATTGCCAACTGATGGTTACAATCAGTTAAACAGGGCAGTGAAGGCGCCTCCCTTCATTAAATTGATTATTTATTGAACTAGAGTCAACAAGGGCACCTCCAACCACTTCTGATGTTCAGTTACACTTCAGTTAACCTCATCAGGGTTCATTGGAGTCATTTAAGAACTACCACTTGATGGTTGGATTGATGTGACATGTGTCTGATCTCTTTTAGTTAAGACTCAGTCATTTATTGCACTCTGACTTCAGTTAGGGCTCAATTGAGTCAATTAGGGTTTTGATCAGTGGTTAACTTGAGTGTTGACTATGGCTTACATTCAGTTAAGGTAGAATCACTCATTCAATTCAAATGACCTCGAGGATTCAAATTGCTAGTCATTCATGCTTGCAACATGAAATTGTAATGTAATTACTCATTCTTTGTGTGAATATACAGAGCGACTACTCATTCTGTAGCTCGATTACACCATTTTCATGAGTTATTTGTTATTAATATTTGATGAGACTTGTGTTTAGTCCCTAGATCACTGTGCAAGTTTAATATAGTATCAGATTTCATGGCGAGATGAAGCTCAATCTCTCAAAAACAAGATTTTTGACAGATTTTTGCATGAAAATTGAGCAATAGCTCAAAAATCTAGCACTGCACTAGAAGCCAAGGCTTACCACTTAATACCCCAAGTAAAGAACTTGTTGATCAATATTGCTTGATTGACTATGCAGGGTGTGATGAAAGCCTAAAATGTGCAGGCTGTCTGACCTTACATTGCCCTTTCTATTGTGATTTTTAGGTTTTCTATAGGTGAAGCATTCGCTCCAGCAGATCCAGATGGCCCCCTCAGTAGATATTTTGACTCGATACAATTTCCACTCATGGAAAGGAGACATGGAGATTCAGCTGTGCTCTAGAGGACTCTATAGAGTCACCATAGACACTGAACCTGAGCCTGGTTCTGCTATAGACAAATCAATATTCTTGAACAAGAAGGATGAAGCATTCAGATTCTTGTGCCTCTCTATTTCTCGGGATCTTCTTTTTCATCTTTCGGGATTGAAGACTCCAAAGGAAACATGGGATGAATTGGAAACCCTATATGGAAAGCAAGATGACTTGAGAGTTTAGTAGCTTGAAAATGAATTAATGTCTCTCCAACCTTCCAATTTCAAGACATTAAATGACTTTTTCACAAATTTCAAGCACACTATCTTACTCTTGAAGCAATGCAAAGTGGAGAAGGTGGATGATCAGCTCATCCTCTCCATACTATCCGAACTTGGAGCTGATTATTCAATTTTTGTTTCTACATTCCGTGCGGGGAAGCTCACAACCCCTGGATGGAAGATGCCTACACTCAATTCCTTCATTGAGTCCCTAACAAGTGAACATGATAAGCTTGTCTAGATGGGGATCATCAGATTCTCCCGTGATCAAGCCCTCCATGTCTCAGGGCCCAAATATATGAAGGGTAAAGGAAAGCAGTAGAAGAACCCAAAAACTAATTTTGATGCTCCTAAGGCTAGAGTTGAAAACCAACAACATGATGAGTCTTCTGGCTTAAGGAAGAACAAAGGAAAAGGGCACCATGGAAAGGAAAAAGTCAAGTGTTCATACTGCTAGAAGGGATTCCACCTTGAACATACATGCATGAAGAAGAATCTTGATGAAGCTACCTCTCTCCTTTAGAGAAATCACATCAATCTTTCGGAAATCTTTCGGAGGAGAGATCAACAAGATCGAGAACCACAACATGAAAAAGGTCATGCACTCATGGCAAGCATTTCGAAGTCCAAAGAAATATTCATTGATTCTAGAGCTTTGAACCACATGATGGCTAAAAAAGACTCCTTTTCATCCTTAGAGACTGGAAAATCCATCCCCATCCACATGGGAGATGACTCCACCATCATTTCAGAAGGACAAGGTACAATTGATCTTGAGAATGGCTATTTTTCAAATGTTTTGTATGTACCATCTCTGGCATCAAATCTCCTTAGTGTGTATCAGATGACACATACTGGAGTGCCTAAGAGAGTTTCTTTTAGCCCAAATGATGTTGAGATAATGGAGCTTGCATCCGGGAAACTCATCGCTAAAGGTTTTGCAAACCATCATGCAAGAGCCTATGAGTTCTCCCACTTTGTGCCGAATGCAAAGCCCACCGCTCTGCTAACTCATGGAAATGAGGTTAGTATGCTATGGCATGAAAGGTTCGGCTATCTAAATTTCAAATATTTGTAGCAATTACATAAAAAATCCATGGTTGAAGGCCTCCCGGTCATCAAGGCGACCACCGAAAATTGCAAGTGCTGTGTGATTGGAAAACACCCTGAGCACAATTTTGATCGGGGG
The DNA here is from genome assembly GCA_001517045.1 of Pseudotsuga menziesii. NCBI lineage: Eukaryota > Viridiplantae > Streptophyta > Pinopsida > Pinales > Pinaceae > Pseudotsuga > Pseudotsuga menziesii. The sequence continues at coordinate 13,754 of LPNX010605648.1, forward strand.
AAGGAAACCTGAGCTACATGCATATTGGGGCTGATACATTATGATATCAGTGGTCCAATGCCTGTCACATTCATGAATGGATCAAGGTATCTTCTGACTTTTATTGATGATTTTTCAAGGTACACATGGGTATTCTTTCTCAAAAAGAAGTCTGAAGTATGTGAAAATTTTTCTGAATTGAAGGCCTTGATCGAGAATGCCTCTGGGCTTAAGATCAATATATTGAGATTTGATAATTTTGGGGAGTATGTCAGTAATGAGTTACTACACATATGCTCCCAAATTGGTATTCAGGTCCAACATTCAATTTCCTACACTCCCCAGCATAACGGAGTAGTGGAAAGGAAGAATCGGTCTCTCAAGGAGATGACCACCTGTATGTTGGAATCAAAGAAGTTGGATCAAAATTTGTGGGATGAAGCCATGCATGCTTTAGCATACATTTAGAACAGGGTGCCACACTCATTTGTGAAAGGGAAAACCCCTTTTGAAGCATATTTCAGACACAAGCCGGATGTATCAAACCTGCGGGTGTTTGGATCCACTGCATGGGCCCAGATTCCACTTGATAAAAGAAGGGATTTGAAACCGCAAAGCATAGAATGTCCGTTTATTAGGTATCCTGATGAATCAAAGGGTTTCAAGCTACTGGATATCAAAACAAAACAGATCATCATTGAGAGAAGTGTCAAGTTCGATGAGCCTCTTCAGGAGGTGGAACTAGTGAAGGAGAAAACTGCTAAATTTCCTTCCTATTCTACTGAATATTTGGATGATGAAATTGGGGCTGATGACCCTGATTTGGATCCTCTGATTTCTGATATTAGTGTGTATAAATCATCAGATTCTAAATCAAAACCTAAAGTACAAAATCATCTTCCCACATGGGCCTGACAGACACTCTCCTCCGCAGGAGATAACATTTTAAATCCGGATGATCCAAGGAGAACCTGGTCTAATTTCCAAAGAGAAGGTATTGCATTCTCTTGTCCTGATAATTTGCTTTCTAAAAATTGCTATTTGATGATTATTTCAGACCCAAAATCCTACTACCATGCTCGAAAGGATCCAAGATGGCAAGTTGTCATGGATGAAGAGATGAATTCTCTTTAGAAAAACACTACTTGGTAGCTAGTTTCTCTTCCTTTGGGAAGGAAATTGGTTCAATGCAAGTGGGTGTTTCAGAACAAGGTTGTTTCTGATGGAAGAACCTACAAATATAAGGCAAGGCTGGTGGTGAAATTTTTCTCTCAGGTCCAAGGTGTGGACTACCATGAGACCTTTGCATCGGTTGCAAAAATGGACTCCATCCACCTAGTTTTGGCAATTTCAACATCTAAGCACTAGGATTTGCATCATATGGATGTTAAGTCAGCCTTTCTACATGGATATATTCATGAGGAGATATACATGAATCATCTTGAGGGCTACATCATTGATCCATCTTTGGTTTGCAAACTAAAGAAGTCACTATATGGGTTAAAACAGGCCCCAAGAGAGTGGTATTACAAGATGGATGCCTTCCTTCTCTTGCAAAAATTCCAAAGGTGTAGATCAGATACAAATGTGTATTTACAGTAGTATGATAGTCATTTGATCATTATTTTTTTATATTTTGATGACTTACTGATCATAGGTATCACAGTTGCTTCCATTTCAGCCATCAAAACTGCTCTCCATAATTCCTTTGAAATGAGTGATTTGGGGCTCCTAAAACAATTTTTGGGGCTTGAAATTGAGCAAAATTATGATGGGATAATGGTCACTCAATCCAAATACATTTCAAACCTTTTAGAAAAGTTTAAAATGGCTGAATTTAGGCCTACACCATTCCCTTTCCTTTCAGGGATCAGCCTTGAAGAAGGAAAAAGCACACCTCCCATGGACTGCACTATCTATCGACAACTGATTGGTAGCTTGTTGTACTTGACACATTCTTGGCATGATATCTGTTATGCCATGAATGCTGTATCAAGATACATGCAGAAACCTCATGATCTTCATTAGAAGGAAGCTAAGAGGATCCTCTAGTATATTGAGGGAACTAGGACCTACGACATTCACTATGTTGCAGACTCTGAGCTAGACCTGGTTGGATACACACGTTCCGATTGGGCTGGTAATTCTATTGATCAGAAGTATACTTATAGATATGTATTCATGTTTGGTGGTGGCTCCATTTGCTGGTCTAGCAAAAAGAAGCCTTCCATAGCACTATCTTCGGCAGAGGCCGAGTATCAAGGATCAGTGAATGCTTACATCCAAGCAGTTTGGTTGTAAGGAATTCTTTTAGAGTTTGATCTTGGTAGTACTTTGTTCACTGTCTTATTTTGTGAAAATCAAAGTGCTATTAAGATATACACAGATCCAGTTACCAGGCATAGGAACAAGCATGTAGAGATCCACATGCACTATATCAGGGAGCTAGTGCATGACAGGACCATCATTCTGCAATACTGCCCGACTGATGAGCAGATTGCAGACATCTTCACCAAGAGCTTTTCAGAAAAGAAGTTCACTTACCTCCATTCACTGTTGGGGGTGAGTTCATCAAGGTGATTCATACTACTTTCAATGTTAAGCTTGAGGGGGGGTTTTTCCCACTGGGTTTTCCCTCTTTTCCTCACTTAGTTTGTTTTTGAACATTGTTTCAATTTCAGCATTGTACAGGGTGACCTCTGGCCTTAGTTGCTAGGGACCTAGCATTTTTATGCATTTATGTTTTCTAACTCCTCCTGAGTATAGCTTAAGGGGGGGTGTTGGAGACATTTACCACCTTACACACTCATTTTGGTCAATTTGGCCTAGTTAAACCACTATCCTAAGTATTATTGACCTAATTGACATCAGTGGAGCATTAAATGTCATCAGCTAGATCACACCCACGCCTACCTTTAGTCAAGCAGGCTAACTTAGCATTCTCCTACATTCGGGGAGGCTAACTAGAGCACTCAGGGGGTGATCTGAGTGTCATTAATGCACTTTATTGCTAACTGATGGTTACAATCAGTTAAACATGGTAGTGAAGGCACCTCCATTCATTAAATTGATTATTTAATGAACTAGAGTCAACAAGGGCACCTCCAACCACTTTTAATGTTCAGTTACACTTTAGTTAACCTCATCGAGGTTCATTGGAGTCATTGAAGCACTACCACTTGATGGTTGGATTGCTGTTACATGTGTCTAATCTCTTTCATTTAAGAATCAGTCATTTATTGCACTCCGACTTCAGTTAGGGCTCAGTTGAGTCGGCTCAGTTGAGTCAATTAGGGTTTTGATCAGTGGTTAACTTGAGTGTTGACTGTGGCTTACATTCAGTTATGCTAGACTCACTCATTCAATTCCAATGACCTCCTTGAGGATTCAAATTGCTATTCATTCATGCTTGCAGCATGACATTGTAATGTAATTACTCATTCTTTGTGTGAATATACAGAGAGGCTACTCATTCCGTAGCCCGATTACACCATTTTCATGTGTTATTTGTTATTAATCTTTGATGAGACTTGTGTTTAGTCCCTAGATCACTGTGCAAGTTTAATAGGAACAAAATCCTTAAGCTGTTGTCGTCTTATCATTGATAGGTTCTATTTGTCTTTATGTTATTATATTTGTTTACTGTCTTCGGTAAAATGTTTATCAGTTTCTAACTACATAAATGTTAGTGTTTTAGGGTTTATGAAGAAAGGAGTAACTATGTAATGTTAGACTTGGTAAATTACAGATTATGTTAGGAATAGAAATGAAAATGTAAAATGTGAAGAAAATATAATTAGAATTTCCAAACTGTATTTTTCCACGTCTGACTCAGGTAGTACTCTAGTACAGCTGGGTGTTTAGGTGAATAAGATGATTCTTTTACTTGAATGAAAACTGAACTAGATTTTACCTAGTTTGCTTATGATTGCTACTGTAAAGAAGTATTAATATTGTCTATATTTATTTACTTCAGTTAAACTAAAAGATAGGTATGTAAAAGAATAGTAATAATATTATTATAGAAATAATTTTAGTATTAGTATTCTTATAAAATATGGATATTACAGTTTAAGAATTAAACATAAGTAAAGTAATTAGGCTAACTTCTAAAAACTAGGTAAAAAGAATTGGTAGAAACACTTTTTAAACATTGAATTCTAGACACTGTGTGTCTCTGTCTAAGACATAAGGATTCTACTATAATCCTTTTGAAACCACAGAAGTTACTGAAAGATAAATATATTCTATTTTCAAGTATGCAGCATTAAAACCCTAATTATTTCTTAGCTGAAATTTATAAACAAAACTGTAAAAAAATCATTAAAGAACTTATTAAATAAACGGAGCTATTATCAAACTATTAGCTGTAAATAATGCTATTTTCTCTTATCAAATAGAGCTAAGAATTCATTAAGTACAAATAAAGCAATTATCAAACTATATGGTTTATATAATAATTAACCCTTTAAAAACCAAAACAAGAATTCAATATCGCCCTTAAAAACACAGTAATCTTCCCATAAACTGTGCATTGAAAATCATCATAAATACAGGGTAATAATGAAAAATATTACATATATGAATTATTGATTAAAATAATCCAATAATAATTAAACCATTTTGCAAATACAGAATCCTTTATTAAGGAATGGCTTACAGCCTTAGAGTCAAAGGGTCAAGGCTCAGGCCTGCTAATAAAACCAAAATGCACAAAATCTATTTATGTTAAATAGTATCAAGATAATTTGCTGACAGGAGAACAAAATCCTGTTCACATTTACAACCACGATTGTTTCACAGTCTTCCTTCACTAACTAAAACCTACTGTAAAAACTAAGGTAAACTAGATAGAGGTCGACAAGCCTCTCTGAGTTCAGAGCTGGGCTCTTTAAAAAGAAACGAAACCATTTACATTGTTCAGTCCGTAAGGATAAAACCATCTTTTAAAAACCATTTTTACATCATCACTTTCAGAGCCTTCTTCACCCTACACGAAGTACCCATAAGGGTTTCTAAAAACTTTGAAAAGCAATAAAAAATATTTAAAACCTAACTAATAGAGAACCAAGGCTATGCAATTCAACCACAGGAACCACTTCCAACAACGATAACCTCATGCAGGAAGAACCCTCGATGGAACCTGGGCTTACCCATTTGGAGGCCCATGAAAAGACTGAAGTATGAGCTCATTTCCACCCACATTTTTGGAGCTGGTAGCAGGAACCTGCAAGTTCCAAACCAAAACATTTTAAATATTGGTTTGTATAAAATGGTAAAAACCCTGCTAAACCAAGAGATCACACCTGATCCCATACTAAAGCAACACCCTGAAGTGCTCTTCCTATCGATGGCACTACCTGCCCAATGTGAATCAACATAATCCTCTAGGTTAATCTTTTGATTCGCATCATACTTGAGCCCATAATCAACTGTACCCCTGCATGCTTTGTAATCATCAGGTGAACATGTCTCAATGTGTTCACAATAAAGCAAATATCTGGTCTTAGGTACATCAAGGACCCAATCATCTGACAATACATCGTAGCATCAACCATCTCTTTACTCAATAGCTTCATGTTTTATGCCATAGGTGTGGTCATGTAATCTATCATCCTGAACCTATTCAGGATCTCTACTGCATACATCCCTTGTCCACACCTCCATGCCTAAAACAATAGTGCATTGACACATAAGAGGAGCATCACTAGACTTTTGTCTTCAACCTTGAAGCAAAGGTTGGAATCCTCTTTACTCTTAGTAAAGCCTAGATTCATCAGTAATCTATCCATCCTATCATACCATATCGAACCTTAGATCTTCTACAGTCACTCCCTCTTTCTTCCATACTCTATGCACTGAAACATTCTATACTGGAGTGACAAGTAGTATCCATCTAGGATCATTGGATACCAAGATCCTCTATTTTAAACTTTTTCAAAAGTTCTTCTCACATCCATCTGTGAGCTCGTCATCCTTTATCAACCTTGTAGCAAAGGTTAAGATCTTCATCAATCTCATCATGTATGTGTTTCAATTCTTATTGGCTGCAAATGTCTCTTCGTAGTCTATGCCTTCTTTTCGTGAGAAGCCTCGTGCAACGAATCTTGCTTTGTATCCCACGAGGTTTCCATCTACTGCATGATGGAGCTACGAACTTCCCTTCATGTATTGATACTACATCCTAGACATCATTCTTCTTGAACTAGTCTTCCATTTCTTCTTGGTTACTTCTTTGTGGCTGGAAGGACTTGCATCAATGATGTCGCTATATTCATCATATTATTCTTCATCTTTGAACTGCCGTCACTTGTTCTTTGGAACAAGTCTTCATTCTTCTTTGCTTGTAGGCTATTATGTATGCGATCTTTCCTACAAGTCAAATGCATTTGTATGGTTAGAAACATTTCATAAGGAATATTCATATTGGAAAATTCTTATGCATAAATATATGATCATGCAATTACTTTATCCAATACAACATTCATCCATATCTCACGAAACTTTTCTAGATGCTTTCCATCTCTACCAGGACAACATTGAGATTGTGCACTAATCCAATATGTCAGCAAAGAGGTTTCATTCTAGATAAGTAGCAATGGAGAGTTGTATAGCACCATGAGCTACTTACCCATCCCACGCATATTAGTAGTATACTATCGTTAATGCAAACATCCTATGATGCATAATACATCAACTGAATATAAACAAATGCATAACAAAACAATATTATGAAATGACAATTGAATACTTATCTTTATTTGATTTGTGGGTTTACTCCTTCTTGAGCCTTCAGCTTTATCATCTTCTTCATTCATGATAGCATCGTTTCTTATCCAAATTCTAGGATGGATAAGAGGTTCTTCAAGAGTTGAGTCCTTTGTATTCCTCATTGCTTGAGGGATCTTCTTTGGACAGTGAGAGCTTGATTTTAAATTTCTCCCATCTTATCTTCTCTTCTTATGGGTAGAGCTTCTTCTTCTTCCCAAAGTCTGCTGAAAGTAATCACTTCCTTCTAGCACACATTCCTCGCATGAATGAATCCCATGATCCTGGGAGGCCATTCAAGGTGGCCATCACCACTTTTTCATTCTTCACTTCTTCTTTTACCGCTTCAAGTTGTTCTTGATTTGAGAGACTCTTATGACTACATGGTCTCTGCATTCTGGATCTTCACATTCTTCAATTGGTTTCTTAAGGTCATCTTCTGATGTATGTTCTTCCCTTCAAATAGCTTGGTCATGGAATCAAACATCTTTGGTGTCTTTAGGGAAGACACTTGTGGTACAAGTTGATCTGTGACTAAATCAACCATGATCTTCTTGGCCTTGACCAAGTTCTTCTTGTGAAAGGTTTCTAACCTCATCTCCCTCTGAAACTAGAACCTCTATACTCATGTAGGTGTCCAATCCATTTTCTTCAGAGAGATCAAATACTTCTATGCTTGGAAGTTGTCAACTTCACCAAGCTTATCATCAAGCTGATGTGATAGAGCACTTTGAAATGAGAACCTCAAATGAAAATAGTAAAGGATTAGATCTTACCGATTTGAGGTGTCCGTCTTGGTTCCGGAGCTCGCTGATCTACGATTTGTCACAGAAACCCTAATTTTCAAAACTTGGAATATTTCAGATATGATTGCATAGACATATATATCTCTTCAAATGGAGCTTTCCAATGTACTCCTTTTTTGAAAACAGTGGAGGGAAGCTTCCGGAACAAGAAGCCCTATTTTTCCAATTTCTTCTGCAGAAATGCCTGTCACTGTTTCTGTGATAGATTTGAAATTTCTGCTCCTATGTGTCTAAAATTTATTATTGAGGTATCATAACATGTCCATTATCCAAAAACATAGTTTTAATTAGAATTGGTTTCACAATTTGGGATTTATGATCGTTTTCCCAAGGTGGCCTGTTACAGGACTGTTCAGAACAACGAAGTTGTATGGACTAACACATGTCACTGGTTCATCGTCTGAGTCTGAGCTCCGGACCATAGAAATTAAATTTCGTTCCCTTTCTGTAACATCTTCAGGAATTCCATTTGGACCTCTGTAGCACAATATATTGCAATTCCCCCGAAGTGTCCTCTTTAGGGATGAATTCTGGAAGAGGCTGGAACCCTAACTTGGAGGGATCAGATCTCCTAGAATATAACAAATAGGAGGCTGAATTTTGGACACAGTGTACATTAGGATTTTATCTTTGTCCCTTGAAATTTTAGTCTCTTGAGACTTCTCCAATCTCAGGATATAGCAAATGTACCAAAACTTAGCAGTTTTAGTATTTAGGGTTTTTCTAGCTTGGGGTCAAACTAGGGTTTGACTTTACTGAAGTTTCACCCAACCAAATTTCTTGATCCAGGTCTCTAAACTTCAGTTTTGATGAGGATACAAATCCTATGCCGAGATCACTAAAAAATTCCTCTTTTTTAGAAATCCCTAATTTCCGCATCGAAAACTGAAAATGCTCGAAATCGAATTCGTTTTCGACAGAAAGATGTGCCCTTCAATAGAGAGTTAGCTTAGCATAATTTTGCTGATGGATTGTTGAGAGAGACCCAAAAAGTAAGAATCCCTAGCTTCTGTAGCTGCACAATGTCTTCTTCTTAGGTTAGCTTTGATACCATGTTAGTTTTTCATCATTCAAGCTAGCATTATGATCTTAGGATCTTTAATTGAGAGAATAACAAGCACAACAATAAACATAAGCACAACACAAGAGAAAAGAGACACAAAGAGTTTTCCTTAGGGAAACCATAAAGGAAAAAACCTTGAAACTTCCTCAGAGATAGAATCAGCACAAAAGGTAAAACCAGAAAATAGTAAGATGATCTCCCGATAGCAGTAGTCTCTCTCTCTCACACTGAGAGAGCTTCTCCTCTCTCACTCATGCACTTTCAATGAGTGAGTGTGTTTGTTTCTAGTGAGATAAATAGAGAGGATCACTCTCTATTTATATTCTTTCATTCACTTGAAGTGCACTCCAACATGTCGGCCTCACTTAACAATTACTTACTAGAGCCGACATCTCTAGGAGTGTCTAATAACCCTAGTGCCCCACCACTTGTGGGGACTTTTCCTCTTCTGACCAATAGGAGGGTAACACAATGATGGGGAATATTTCCCCAACTTACAATGACTCACCTAGGGTCAAATCCACTAGGATAGTCTAATAACCCAAGGGCCCCACAACTGTGGGGACTTTAACCCTTGACTAATAGGAGGGTTACCCACAATGACTTGACATGAATTTCTCATTATAGAAACTTCCTGGAATGAACATCGGGGTATGAAATGAATCAAATACATTACAATACATCCCATAATAAACATTGGGTTACAATACATAGGAAATACGGATGAATACATTTCGAAGTTACAATTACATCAACACTCCCTCTTAACTAGGAAGGTATTCTCTCGACACAATTTATTAGCACAAGTCTTCTTCTTTGTATCATCTGGGTCATCATCAAGTCCTTGTCATCAAGTCATCTTTCATTTGGATCTGAATCATCACTGGATCTAGATCATCGTCACTAGATCATACTCGATCTGGAACATCGTCACTGGATCATACTCGATCTGGAACATCGTCATTAGATTATACTCTATCTGAAACATCATCACTAGATCATACTCAATCTGGAACATCGTCACTAAATCATACTTGATCTGGAACATCATGGGACATCACCACTGGATCATACTCGATTTGGAACATCATGGGACATCATCACTGGATCTGGATCATCTCTCGATCTAAATCAACATCACTGGATCTAGATCATCACCTGATCTGGATCAACATCATTGGATCTGGATCATCATCACTGGACTGGATCTAGATCATCACTTGATCTGGATCTGGATCTGGATCATCTCTTGATTTGGATCATCACTACTAGATCTGGATCTCTTGGAGTCATCATAACTGGATCTGGATCATAGCTTGATCTGGATCTCATCTGGTCATCATCATGTGTGTACTATCTCGTCATAGGAAGTTCTACAGAGCCAGCCTTCTTTCATGTTGGTTGCATGCCTAGCCATCAGGTAGGTCTTCGCCCAGCACTTACATCTGACCTACTCATCAGAAAGTCATGCCCAACACTTACATCTGACCTACTTGTCAAAAAGGCATTCCCAACACTCACATCTGATCATGTAGTAAACTACAATCACATCAGAATGGCCCCGCACTCACATCTGATCATGTAGTAAACTACAATCACATCAGAAAGGCCCCGCACTCACATCTGTCATGGAAGGAACTGAATCCTCTCACCATGATATAATGGCCTGCCCTTAGATCTGACATGGAAGGAACTGAATCCTCTCACCATGAAAGAATGGCCCGCGCTTACATCGGCCATGGAAGGAACTTAATCCTCTCACCATGACGAAATGGCCCGCACTTACATTGGCCATGGAAGGAACTCAATCCTTTCACCATGACTGAATGGAATGCACTCACATCTAAACTGGAAGGAACCAAATCCTCCACCCTCGCCAGAAAGGCCCCCAGTCCCAGACTGAGCTACCTGGTAACTGACCAGGTGCCTCCACTCTCCCGCAGAGTGGCAGTTTCCCTTACATCTATCCTACTCGACAGAATGGCCAACACTCACATCTGACATGGGAGGAACCTAATCCTTTAGCCATGACAAAATGGTTCAGCCCTTATATCTGACCTACTCGTCAGAATGGCTCTCTCAGTCCCGGAATGAGTGTTCCTGGTAACTGACCAAGTACCTCCATTCCCAGAATGGCAATCAGCACTCATATCTGACATGGAAGGAACCAAATCCTCTCACCATGACAGAATGGCTCAGCCCTTATATCTGACCTGCTCGTCAGAATGGCTATGGATATCAACACTCATATCTGACATGGAAGGAACTGAATCCTATCACCATTACAGAATGGATCAGCCCTTATATCTGACCTGCTCGTCAGAATGGCTATGGATCTCATCACTTTCCCTTGGAGGAAACCTGCAATCTGGAGAACACCAAGATTCTCCCTGAAGTACTCAAACTTCACTTTGGCCAATGGCTTCGTCAACACATCAGCTATCTGTTCCTCCGTCACAACATATTGGAGCTTCACTACTCCCCTCTACACCATATCCCTGATATAGTGATAATTGATCTCGATATGCTTTGACTTGTCATGGAACACTGGATTCTCTGACAACTTAACGCAACTCTGGTTGTCACATTTTATACAAGTAGCATTCATCTGGAGATCAAATAAATCAGAAATTAGCTTCCACAGCCATACTACCTCAAAACTAGTTGAACAAGCTGCGACATACTCTACTTTATCTATACTCAGTGCCACATAGGATTTCTTCCTGCTAAACCAAGAGATCACACCTGATCCCATACTGAAGAACCACCCTGAAGTGCTCTTCCTATCGATGGCACTGCCTACTCAATGTGAATAAACATAACCCTCCAGGTTAATCTTTTGATTCACATCATACTTGAGCCCATAATCAACTGTACCCCTACATGCTTTGCAATCATCAGGTGAACATGTTTCAATGTGTTCACAGCAAAGCAAATATCTGGTCTTAGGTACATCAAGGACCCAATCATCTGACAATACATCGTAGAATCAACCATCTCTTTACTCAATAGCTTTATGTTTGATGCCATAGGTGTGGTCATGCAGTCCATCCTCCTGAATCTATTCAGGATCTCTACTGCATACTTCCATTGTACACCTCCATGCCTAGAACAATAGTGCATCGACACATAAGAGGAGCATCACTAGAGTTCTGTCTTCAACCTTGAAGCAAAGGTTGGAATCCGCTTTACTCTTAGTAGAGCGTAGAGTCATCAGTAATCTATCCATCCTATCGTACCATGTCGAACCCTAGATCTTCTTCAGTCACTCCCTCTAAAGCAGAGCATCATACTCCCTCTGTCTTCCATACTCTATGCATTGAAACATTTTATATTGGAGTAACAAGTAGTATCCATCTAGGATCATTGGATACCAACATCCTCTATTTTAAACTTCTCCAAAAGTTCTTCTCACATCCATTTGTGAGCTCGTCATCCTTTATCAACCTTGTAGCAAAGGTTAAGATCTTCATCAATCTCATCATGTATGTGATTAAATTCTTATTGGCTGCAAATGTCTCTTCATAGTCTATGCTTTCTTTTCATGAGAAGCCTCGTGCAACGAATCTTGCTTTGTATCCCACGATGTTTCTATCTACTGCATGATGGAGCTACGAACTTCCCTTCACGTATTGATACCGCATCCTAGACATCATTCTTCTTGAACTAGTCTTCCATTTCTTCTTGGTTACTTCTTTGTGGCTGCAAGGTTCTGCATCAATGATGTCACTGTATTCATCATATTATTCGTCATCTTTGAACTGCCATCACTTGTTCTTCGGAACAAGTCTTCATTATTCTTTGCTTGTAGGCGTTTATGTATGCGATCTTTCTTACAAGTCAAATGCATTTGTATGGTTAGAAACATTTCATAAGGAATATTCATACTGGAAAATTCTTATGCATAAATATATGATCATGCAACTACTTTATCTAATACAGCATTCATCCATATTTCACTGAAACTTTCTAGATGCCTTCCATCTTTACCGGGACAACATTGAGATTGTGCACTAATCCAATATGTCAGAAAAGAGTCTTCATTATAGATAAGTAGCAATGGAGAGTTGTATAGTGCCATGAGCTACTTACCCATCACATGCATATTAGTAGTATACTGTCTTTAATGCAAACATCCTATGATGCATAATACATCAACTGAATATAAACAAATGCATAACAAAACAATATTATGAAATGACAATTGAATACTTATATTTATTTGATTCGTGGGTATACTCCTTCTTGAGCCTTCAGCTTCATCGTCTTCTTCATTCATGATAGCATCATTTCTTATCCAAATGCTAGGATGGATAAGAGGTTCTTCAAGAGTTGAGTCCTTTGTATTCCTCATTGCTTGAGGGATCTTCTTTGGATGGTGAGAGCTTGATCTTCAATTGCTCTCATCTTATCTTCTCTTCTTATGGGTAGAGCTTCTTCTTCTTCTGAAAGTCTGCTGAAGGTAATCACTTCCTTCTGGCACACATTCCTCACATGAATGAATCCCATGATCTTGGGATGCCATTCAAGGTGGCCATTACCACTTCTGCATTCTTCACTTCTTCTTTTACCGCTTCAAGTTGTTCTTGATTTGAGATACTCTTATGACTGCACGGTCTCTGCATTCTGGATCTTCACATTCTTCAATTGGTTTCTTAAGGTCATCTTCTGATGTATGTTCTTCCCTTCAAATAGATCGGTCATGGAATCAAACATCTTCGGTGTATTTAGGGAAGAAACTTGTGGTACAAGTTGATCCATGACTGAATCAACCATGATCTTCTTGGCCTTGACCAAGATCTTCTTGTGAAAGGCTGCTAAACTCATCTCCCTCTGAAACTAGAACCTCTATACTCATGTAGGTGTCCAATCCATTTTCTTCAGAGAGATCAAATACTTCTATTCTTGGAATTTGTCAACTTCACCAAGCTTATAATCAAGTTGATGTGATAGATCACTTTAAAATGAGAACCTCAAATGGAAATAGCAAAGGATTAGATCTTACTGATTTGAGGTGTCCGTCTTGGTTCCAGAGCTCGCTGATCTAGGGTTTGTTGTAGAAACCCTAATTTTAAAAACTTGGAATCTTTTAGATCTGATGGGATATACATATATATCTCTTCAAATGGAGCTGTCCAATTTACTCCTTTTCTGAAAACAGTGGAGGGAAGCTCACGGAACAGGAAGCCCTAGTTTTCCAATTTCTTCTGCAGAAATTCCTGTCACTGTTTCTGTGATAGCTTCAAAATTGATTCTCCTCTGTGTCTGAAATTTTGTATTGAGGTAAAATCACATGGCTCAGATCCAACACCATCGGTTTCATCAGAATTGGTTGCACCATTTGTGATTTATGATCCTTTTCCCAAGGTGACCTGTTACAGGACTGTTGAGAACAACGAATTTGTACGGACTAACACGTGTCACTGGTTCATTTTATGAGTCTGATATTTGGACCACAAAAATTAAATTTTGTGCCATTTCTGGAACATCTTTAAAAATTCCATTTGGACCTCTGTAGCCCAATATATTGCAATTCTCCCCAGGTGTCTTGTTTAGGGATGAATTCTGGAAGAGGCTGGAACCCTAACTTGGAGGGATCATATCTCCCATAATATAGCAAATCAGAGGCTCAAGTATGGATAAGGAATACATAAATATTTTATCTTTGGTCCCTTCAAGTTTCAGCTCTTGATCATTTACCAATCTCGGGATATAGCGAATGTACCAAAACTGATCAGTTTTAGTATTTAGGGTTTTTCTAGCTCGGGGTCAAGCTAGGGTTTGACTTTCCTGAAGTTTCACCCAACCAAATTTCTTGATCCAGGTCTCTAAACTTTGGTTTTTATGAGGAGAAAAATCCTATGCTGAGATCACTTAAAAATACCTCTTTTGTAGAAAGCCCTAATTTTTGCATCGAAAACTGAAAATGCTCAGAATCGAATTTCGCTTCGACAGAAAGATGTGCTCTTCAATGGAGAGTCAGCCTAGCATGATTTTGCTGATGGATTTTGGAGAGAGACCCAAAAATTAAGAATCCCTAGCTTCTCTATTTGCATAATGTCTTCTTCTCTGGTTAGCTCTGATACCATGTTAGTTTTTCATCATTCAAGCTAGCATTATGATCTTAGTATCTTTAACTGAGAGAATAACAAGCACAACAATAAACATAAGCACAACACAAGAGACAAGAGACACAAAGAGTTATCCTCAGGGAAACCATAATGGAGACAACCCTACAACTTCCTCAGAGATAGAATCAGCATAAAAGGTAAAACCAGAAAACAGTAAGATGATCTCCCGGCAGCAACAGTCTCTCTCTCTCACACTGAGAGAGTTTCTCCCCTCTCACTCACGCGCCATCAATGAGTGAGTGTGTTTGTTGCTAGTGAGATAAATAGAGAGGCTCACTCTCTATTTATATTCTTTCGTTCACTTGAAGTGCACTCCAACATGTCGTTCTCACTTAACAATTACTTACTAGAGTCGACATCTCTAGGAGTGTCTAATAACCCTAGTGCCCCACCACTTGTGGGGACTTTACCTCCTCTGACCAATAGGAGGGTAACACAATGGTGGGGACTATTTCCCAAAATTACAATGACTCACCTAGGGTCAAATCCACTAGGATATTCTAATAACCCAAGGGCCCCACAACTGTGGAGACTTTAACCCTTGACCAATAGGAGGGTTACCCACAATGACTTGACATGACTTTCTCATTACAATACATGACTCAAATACATTACTTAATACATCCCGGAAGAAACATCGGGTTACAATACATAAGAAATACAGATGAATACATTTCGAAGTTACAATTACATCAACACTCTATGGGAATTTATAATTAACCAGTACTGCAAACACAAGAAAACTAACTATGTACTATAGACTTTTGGAAGATAATCATCATACGACTGAAGGAACCTTCGTAAGTAATTTCTCTTGTATTTTAAACCATTGTTTATGTTTTTGATGCAAATTCAATATGGTGTTAGTTATAAATACATTCAGATATTCATAACAACAAAAAAGAATTTACATTACCTTATCGAAGACAAGCAACATATTTTAACTTTTTCTTAAACTATCATCTTAACATGGTAGGAAAGTAATTTTCTTGACGTAATTTAAAATAACACCTACAGGATCTTACGGTTACCTGCTAAACCTGTAAGAACTAGCAATCCAATTGAGTTAGCAGAACGCTAAGTAAGCCCCAATCTCAAACAAGAATTCTTACCTACTTGACAAAAGTAGATCATCAGTATATCTAGCAGCAGCCAGATGCAAGTCCTTTTCTAACTATGATAAAATTAAAGCTGTTAAGTCATTAATAGTACCAACACAGGTGTTTAAGATTACATCCTTTAGTTTACAGACTCTTTTAATGAAACAAACCCATTATCTCTTATAAACTGTTTCATTTTCCGCTAACCATTAGCAGTTACTTAGCTGCGACTTTAGACATTTTATGTCACTTTAATTTTTTTTTTTATTTTTACGAAATTTTGGGTTACTACACCGAATTAGTTAGGACTTAGTGTGAGAGTCAGTTATTGATTAGTTCTGTGGTTAAATAAGTGTGCTTATTGTGGCTGACATTTAGTTGAGCTACACCCATTCATTCAATTCGAATGAACTCCTTGGGAATTCAAATTGTATTGGAATTCATGCACCTTGCATGACCATTGTATTGTACTATCATTCTTTTATTGATTATATAGAGCTACAACATTCTATTGCAGCACCATTATGTCATTTTCATGCTTAATTGTCTGAAATCTCTTATGAGAGTGTGTTTTAGTCCCTAGATTACTGTGATAGATTAATAGAAAAGCAGTATATTATATTGTGGTCGTTTCGATTCTTCTTATCGTCATGTTGATTGTGAATAATAATTTTGTTGTTGCGAATAATCATGTTGTTGCTCATAGTGATGATGTTATTAACTATCCACAACTTCCTTCAAATTGTCACTACGTTCAAAATATCATGAGCTGTAGTGCTCCAAACGTTAAATGTGGAAGACTATATCTACCTGGATGCGACTTCTAGTGATGTTCATCTGAGAGAGTCTGGCCTCGTGATATCAAACACTGACAAAGTTGTAATTTTTGGTTATTATTATTTTTCTCGTTTCTTTCTTTGATGTATCTCTTCCAAAAAAGAATGGTAATAATTCCAAGCATTTATAAATCTTTTTTATGGCTTGTTTGCATCTTACTACTTATGCAGTGTATTATTTATGTGTACATATTGTTTTTGTTCTATCAAAAAAATCTCTACTAAATTTATACACGGTTGGACCTTAATCTAAATTTATAAAAAGTAAATAATTATATTAAAACTAACGTACAATGCCATGTGCATAAGATTGGAATCCTAGATAGGAAATCCATATCGAAAATGAGAAATATGAATATGATTCTCTATGCTTTTGAATCTTGCCATAGGTAGATGTCCACAAAGCAATCAAATTCTTCAATAGTAAATATTAAAAGATTTTGTTTACAACTTTTATGTTTGTTTGCTGGGTTGGTTTTGTTTGTATGAAAGACAACATATGAAATGAAAAATGGAAACCCAATAAAGATATGTCTTACTTGCTGGATTTTCATATTAGATACAATGTTTAAGCTTTAACCAAATATTAAGAAGCATGAAGTGTTTTCAGGAATCTATTGAGGTTTTTAATTATAGTTTGCATTGTATAAAGAAAAGCATGGAGGGATCTATTGGTTGGTGTCCAATCTTTATTGGGAATGGTTTTCATTTCAACATATGATTTTCATTGTAATCTAATGTACACTAATGTATGATTAGATTCATCCCCTTTTATGGAATTCCATATAAATCTTGTGAGTCGCTTCTAATGTTGTGGCATTGTTAAGCTCTTGGTCATTCTCATGCTCAATATGAAATGCTTTTACACAAATTCATGTTAGAGTGCTATCATCTACATATAGACACTGCATAAACTAATTTTTTCTTCTTTTGTTGGAATGGGATATAGGTGGATTTCAGTACTAGGAGCTTCAAGCATGTTCTAATTCACGACTACTTTGACATATAGAGGAAAATGAATGGAGTAGATTAACCTATGCAAATTCATTTGAACTTGGCATCGATCTCAATAAAACTTAGTTTGTGTAATCATTGCAATTGTTTAAAGAAAAAGAAGTGAACGTTAAAACCAAAACACTTGTAATTAGTGAACCCTAACTACGAATACTTAGATTTCTTCATGTTGTTTTTGCATAGTGGAAGAGTTGTATTGAATTTATTTTTGGGCATAGAATCAAATAAACTCCCAATTTTAGCTATTTCTTCTTATAAAGTGTGACACTTTTATATAATTCTTTTGGTTGAAGTGGGATAGTACCCTCTGTTTGTAAAGTGAATATAAAGTGGAAGACTTTCCTTTTTGCATTTAAAATTCGACAAAATTTAAATTTTGAGTCCCTTTTCTTTGTAAAGTGATTATAGAGTTAAAATAGCAATTGTATTTGAGGATTGTATTTGACGGCTTAAAATTTTTGTTTCTCCCAATAAGAGGGTTTAGTGGAAGTTAAATAATTATGAGAGAATTTGAGTAGTAGAAGATGTGAAGTTATTGGAAGTGAAAAAAATGCTATAAAATTATTATGGAAAGAATGAGTGGAAATAGTTTTTGGTAATGATAAAATTGGTGATACATTTGGTATCCACAAAATTGGATTTTCTTGTTCATGGTAGGTCTTTATCATTGAGGTTTTTACCTTGTTAACCAATATCTTATCGCATCCATTCATAAAGGGTGGTTTTCGAATTGTGGAAAATAAGGTCAATAAATTGTAGATATTGAGGGATGCATAGTACTGAGAGTAGAATTCATACAAAATAATTCTATGATTGTGATTTGAAATTTTCTCATGAACCATGCATGATTATTTATTCAACCAACCTAGTAGAAGTAACTTCCTAAATATCAAGAATATGAATATGAATATGAATATAATCGTCAACACTAGTGTAGGTTCTTATAAGTATATGAATAATTTGCAAGGCGAAAGTTATCATTGTTGGAAAATTCTTTGGCTAATTTGTTAATGTTGAAAATTCTTGGGCTGACTTGTTAATGTTAAAGTTATTGCATGGTCAATTGTTGCATGGTGAATTGTGACACTTGAACACCACCATTAATATAAGTAGCACAAGATATAAAATTTCATTGTTAAATTTGACACTTGTAGTGGCAACAGAGCTAGTGTACAACATATACACATAAACATATACGTCCAATGACTTGATTTAAACAAAATTAAATTTTAGAAATGAAAATATTTTGAGTGCACAAAATACTAAATGATTGGAATTTAATCATCTTTGTTGAAAACCACAAATATACGATAGAGATCTCTGCATGCATAGATCATGAATTTAGTCAGGATAGAGGGGATTGAATGAAATAGCTATATATGATATTTCAATTGAATCATTTTCTTCAATCAATATGGATACTGTTTGGACAAAAATCTTCCTAAAGTAACTATCACATTGAATGGATTGGAGAATTTATTAAATTCATGTTGTAATAGTTATTAGCTTGTTTTTAATCGGAGATGTGTGTAGATGCTCAAATAACCAATATAAATATCAAATTCCATGTTTCTTCAATGTTTTTATCCCATTAAATAAAACACTTAAGTTTTATTAATTTCAACCTCTACACTAAATTTCATATAGCTTTGAGCAAACCATACAAAAAAATTCATTCACATCTTTTGAAATATTGACCTAGACAAGAATCCTTTCCTAAGGGAATATGTTAAGGAAACAACATTGATTGTTTCATATGAATCTTCCACTTTTGTCTCAAATTCATTTCCAAAAGACACAAACTTGTATGGTGATTCATTTCAGAAAGACACAAACTTGTATCAAGATTCACGGTATTTTTATCAAGTGTAAGAAAATTTCTTGTAGACTTCTTTTAAAGAAAATTCTTCATCTCATTAAACAAAAAAAACGAAGGTGTTTCAACATATCCATGGAGGATTATGAGTTATCACTTCACAACAATGTTTCTTCAATACAAGATATAAAATAAATTCTTACTTATGATATGAATGGTCTTACAAATCAATCTACAGTTTCCCCATGATTCCTTTGGCTAGGATATAATCACAAACGCTTTGGTAAGATACATCCCATTAAGTTCCCCAATAATGTGTGTTACATCTCATGAAGTTCCCCAATAATGTGTGTTACATCCCATGAAGTTCCCCAATAATTTGTATGTCCTAGGTATTAGGACATACAAATTACCATGTGTATGTCCTAGGTATTAGGATGTACCTAGGACACACTTTTTGACAAACTCAAATTCGTTTATGCTTGAGGGCCAACAAATGGCTCTTGACTTGGTAGTAGGTTATCTTGAATTTGATATGGTATAAATTATAAGTCCAAACAACTCAATTCCTTTGTTTTCTAGTCATTACAGGAATTTTGGGGTCTAAAATGGGCCTCCTAAGGAAAATAATAAAATAATAGTTAAAATAATAAAATAATAGTAAAAATAATAAAATAATATTGATTAATTTTGGAGGAAGAAAGAAAAAAACTACTTTTTGTGTTCGTATTTTCGACATATCTCCCTGTGTTTTTACTCAAATTTTGATCGGGAGAGCTCGTTGGATGCGTAATTTGATTTCGCATCCAACGAGTATGCACACTGCATACTTTTGACGGACCCCACTACCCCAAAAACAAGAAACACCTGGAAAATGTGATGATGACATCATCATCATGTTTTTCCAGGTATTTCTTGTTTTTGGGGTAGCGGGGTCCGTCAAAAGTATGCAGTGTGGGTACTCGTTGGATGCGGAATCAAATTTCGCATCCAATGAGCTCTCCCAATCGAAATTTGAGTAAAAACACAATGAGATATGTCGAAAATACGAACAAAAAAATTAGTTTCTTTTAATGACAAATATGTCAATTCAACCATTATGGTTGACTTATTTTATTGAAATTCTATTGGTTCTTGAATTCCAACTCACAAAAACTTATTTTGGCACGTTTTCTTATAAGGCCCATTTTAGACCCCAAATTTTCTCTAATGTAACATATTTCACAGTAGGTATTTGTTTACTCAAGCTTGCTTTCTTGATGTAGCAACATTATTTATATCACCAGTGGAACCACCTATAATAGATCGATCTATAACAATACTGAATAGACTTGGAGGAGGGGAATTAAGTTAGCAACATCATCACCATAATTCTTCCATTTTATTTGACATTTAGCAGCATCACTTGATGATTGAGCCATGATCTCTGCAATATGAATGAAGAATAATGCTACTATCGGAGAAATGAAAAACTTAGTATCCCTTTAAATCCATTTTATTCCTTAACTTGCAGACTATTTAGAGCCAATTCTTGAGAGTGAAAGTGAATTTTCGTTTTGGATGGCACTGCCCTATTGAATGATACTATTGGGGAACCAAGAAAGTTAGGATCCCTTCAAATGTCTAGAAATCCCTTCAAATATTGTTTTGTTCCTCAACTTGCATACTATTAGAGCCATTTCATGAGAATAAGAGTGAAATTAATAAGAGTGAATTTCTTTTTTGGATCGTATTCCCCCCCCCCTGGTTTTCCTTTTTCACATTAATGTGCCAAACACATTGTGACATGCTAGGGTAGTGTGTTTGACACATGTTTGGTACATGCCTAGAAATAGAACAAGTGCCAAATACATGTTAGACACATTACCCTAGAATACCACATGTGGATTTAGGCCAATGTGTGCTATGTCTTAGAATATCATGCGTCAAGGTGGTAGTGAGAATCTAGGGTAAAGTATCATTCTTGTTAGAATTATTTTATGTTGATTTTATTTATTGGTTGATTTTGTTTATTGCAAGCTGATGTATGGGGAATATAGTGGTCACATGCTATGCAAATCCATAAATTACAAAGCAATGAAAGTATATAAATAGAAGTGTTGTAAAGACAATTTGGAGATCATCAAGTGAATTCTAGAATGCTAATCACTCTGATCCATACCTTCTTACCATGTTATTGCTTATTTTGTTTTTCCTTTATTCTCTTAAAAATTATTATGGTATTCAAGAAAGTTATGTGAGGGGAATAAATGGAGTTTGATCTCACTCTAGACTTCATAGAGTTGTGCAAGGTAGAAAAATTCTACCAATTTTTGCACCTTTATTGATGCAATAAAGACTTACAAATACCTAGTATCATTGCAAATATGACTTGTATATATCTCAAAATTTATGTGACTTTAAATGTCAATTGGCATGATGATTTTTTGTTACTACTGAAAATTAATTTACTTAGTCTTGTAGACTCTAATATCTTTCCTACAAAACAATCTCCTTGTACTATGCAACAAAGTTGCATATTCCACTTGTGGAATTAAGGATCTTTTTCCCTTTTCTATGTTCATTACATGAGGAGTTGAACCCTACTCGTTATATTATTTGACTATCTAAAATAAATGATCTAATGATGCAGAAATATTACCATGGATCCTTTCCCAACTATAGTGTGCAGGTCTTCCTTTGGCGTAGGAAAAATATATTTGAAACTTTGAATGCTTGGCATAAGTTGTTTGTTGGATACTAGATCTGGTCCATATCTACTTAATGGATATTATGTATTTCAAGGATCATTTTTTTAGAAAACCCCAACTTAATCCATCCAACCTTCTGATATTCTAGACCATAATCCAAAGTGTTGGCATCCTATGAAGTTTTGGAGAATTTTGAATGACCTCTAGCTACCTATATCCACCTAAGCAAACTTGATAACAAATTCAACTTTCTGGGATATTTATGTGAAAGGTGTTTTCCTTTGTGGCTTATTGTCCATATGACCGAAACCAATTTTCATCCAACAAATTACATCATAGCAAAGTTTTGGGATTACCATTTTATCCACCCATGGTTCAATTTGTCAACAATGGTTTGAGACATGTAATTTGAAGGGAATTTTCCCCTTTGGAATCACATTGATCCCACCAACCACTCATTCACCATGTGATCTAGTGTAATGATCTTGATTTAATATTAATGCTCATTATTTTTTGAGTATAGGATGAGTTTTTACGTGATTTTGGTGCAAATAATTAATAATGTAGCTCGTTTTCCAATCGCACCATCAAAAAAATTAATGGAGAGTTATTGAAGTAACCTCTAGATTCTATAAAGAAGCACTGACGTAAAATAATTTTCGAGAAGCCGTGTGAGTTTTAAGAGGGGGCCTTAGTGGGAGAGTAGGTGAGAGAAGAACACAACTCATGTTTGGTACTATTACTAAATATTATTGTCTTGGATTTTGAGAGTATTTTAGTTGGGTATACATTATGTTGAAACCTATCTTAAATATTGTAATGTTTTCAATAAAATTTTGGATAGTATACAACAAGTAGTGTGACCAATGTAGATAATAATACTTGGAGAAACATGGAGTAAACAAAAATGATGAGAATTTCATGGCTAGAGAGAAGTGTTGGTTGATTTTATCTATATTTTTCAAGTATGTTTCCATTCATATATAATCTTTAACAAGGAAACATGGTTTTTCCTCCCATGAATCCATCAACATCCTCTGTAAATGAATATGGAGGTTGGTCGTACCTTAACTCATGATGTGCATCAATGAGCCTTGGTATTGTTAAAGGAGCCAATTTTGGAGCATATTAGAGTGGTTCTGACCCCATTTCAAGATGGTAAATATTCACACATGCAACTCCAGACCCATTTGAGACTACTCACAAATTAAATGGAGGAGAAATATTACAACCATGGAAAACGAATTTGAACAGGGGAAATATAACAACTAAGGACCTATTTCAAGAGGGGAAATATTACAACCAAGGACCTATTTCAGGAGGAGAAATATTGAAAATTGAAGACATTCATAGTGAGCTAAAATGTATTTTTGGTGCATAAAGAATGAACATAACACTGCCAAGATAGACACCAAATAAGGGGTTCAAAAACCACTGAAAGATAAGAGTAAGAATGAAAATAAAGTTTGCTATAACAGAACTACTAAGGGAATGGTAACATACTTCATAGATTATGCTCTTTAAATAAGAGCTAAATTTCAAAGAGCATGTTCCCTTCCTTCTGTAGTAGATGTTAAGAGTAATAGCTACCCAAGAGAATTGGTGGTAAATGGAATGGTTATGCCATTTCTTCCACTCATTGGTTTCAATATTCCCCGAAATGATATCTTAAATACAACTTGGTTAGAACTTCCAATGTCCACGAATGAGATTTTCAATGTCGTACAGTTAGTAGTCTACGAATCGCAGGGAGAGAAAAGGATAAAACCCTACTTTTTTCACTCGTTCGTTCCACCTCATGCTTCAATGAATTTCTATTTCTTTTATCACTTATTCAACAAAAAATAAGGAGGGGGCTCCTTTGCATTAAAGGGGGGACTTGTGGGATTTTTTTTTATAATTAAAAAATATTAACCGAAGACGTGTCCAATGCTACAGGTAATATAATATTTACCCATTTCATAGGGATTTCAATATAATCTTTATAAGATGAAGAGAGTTGGTGTAAAATACAAGGTTCTCAAGATACACCCAAGCCTCATTTGGGTTTGGATATGAGTAAAAAAACATGGATGGCGATAAAAATCGAGTTGGTTTAAATGATAATATCTATTATATGGCTAGAGATATGACACCATGAATCTTATTGGTAAATATGCAAATCAAGAGTCTCCATATTTGAAGGTATTCACGATAAATGTGTCAATTTATTTTCTACCAAGTTACTTACTGACCAGTAGTGGGAGCACCAATAGTATAACCAATGTGCCACTATATGCGAGACACAAAGGAGGGATTCCTCTTATTGAATCCTATCTCAAGATACCCCATAAGGTGATCCATTCAGACTGGACCCCAACAAAATTAATGCATTAAAAATCAGCATTAGAAGAAACTAGGTGCTCTTAGTTTTTATTTATTTAATTTTAAGCCAAATTTGTGATTTTGTGGTTCTGGGAGCAATATGGTTAGATCATGGCTACATTGAATACCTCATAAGTCCCACCCAAGTAGGTGGATGATTAGTTTGAGACATATATACAATTTATCATGTAGATGTAAGGGTTTTTTGAAAGTAGAAGTCACATTTCTTTTATGTGGCAAGAGGTCGAGTTATTTTGACAAAAAAGTTGAGACATGCATATCAATATCTTTGAGACATGGCTAAGTAAGATTTTAAAAAAAACCCATAAAATACGACATAATTTTTGTTATACAACATATTTAAATTAAAATATAAATCATAAATTATGCATACAACAACCATACTTAATTTCTCACCTCTCCCACTCAGTACCTGTCAGTGGGTCCTTGTCCTACTAGTAGTAGTAACTTATCCCACTAAAATAATATTTACTTCATGATTAACATCATCCATTTCGTTTTGAAATGTATGTTTAAAAAGAAGTCTGCTATATTGGAGCCCATAAATTATGAAAACCATTAAACTGCATGAAGGTACCCATTAATCCACATGGAAACTAGCTGCTCTGAGATAGAAAATGATTGTTATATTGACATTGGTAGTTTATATGGGATCTAGCTACTATAATTGTGCCCGGTGAGATGGAATGGGCCACTATATTGTCAGCGGTGTGGTGGAAAAAGCGGTATATTAGCTGCTATTATCTGGAGCTTTCCTATGGGAAAATTAGAGAATTGCGGTAACAATGTTGTCTTATTCCCTGCTTTTTTTAAGTTTAAGGAAAGTAATCACAAACTTAGTATTATATTTAGTTTGAGAAATTGCATTAGTTGATTTAGGAGAACAGAAAGAAAAAAACAGAAATACTTCCATTCATTTATGAAACTCTACTCTGTATAAGAGCAGCTCCACATGATGTTTTCTGTAACATTGATTACATATTTAGGGTTGGTACTAATTACATATTTAGAGTTGGTAGTGCATGTCTAGAACACAGAGAATGACAAGATGACTGAAAGTCAAGGTTTCAGGCGGTTGGCTAGTCACCGTTTCGATTCTTTTGATCGTCATGTTCATGTTCATTGTGAATAATAATGTTGTTGTTGCTAATAATGTTATTGCTTCTCATGGTGATGTTTTTGTTAACTGTCCACCACTTTCTTCAAATTGTTACTACGTTCAAAATTTCCCAAGTTGTAATGCTCCAAACCTTAAATGCACAAATCCATTTCTACTTAGATGCGGTTACAAGTGTTGTTCATCTGGGACAGTCTGGCCTCATGATACCAAACACTAACTATTATGTAATTGCTGGTTATTATTATTTTGTTGGTTGCATACTTCTACGTATCTCTTCATAATAAGAACAATAATAATTGCAAGCATTTATAAACATTTTTTATGGCTTCTCTGCAGTTTACTACTTATGCATTGTTTTATTGATATGTACATATTGTTTTTATTCTGTCAAAATTTTCTCTACTAAATTTCCACACGATTGGACCTTAATGTGAATTCATAATTTTTTTTTTATATATAACAGATATGATCTGAGAATAACTAAAACTAACATACAATTCCTGCATATGCATAAGATTCACAGTATGGATAGAAAATCCATATCGAAAATGAGAAATATGAATATGAATCTCTATGATTTTGGGTCGTTCCATAGGTAGATGTGCACAAAGCTATCAAATTATTTAATAGTAAATGTTCAAAGATTTTGATTTTTTTGAGTAGGGAGTTGGTAACCGGGGATGGGATCATACCCGAGGGATCCATTCCTACTCCACACCTATCCGCAAGACAAGACATGGGACATAATAAACCTAGATGAAATTTAAAGATTTTATATTTACAACATAACTGATTGTTGGGATGGTTTTGTTTATATAAATGATAGCATATGAAATGAAAAATGAGAAGTCGGTTCAGGGATGAAAATCCCTTTAAGGTACAAGTTAACTTTGATATTCCTTTATTTGAAGGCAATATCGATGCAGATGCCCTAGATAATTGGTTGAATGTTCTAGAAGGGTATTTCTCTGTCCACAATTTTTTCGATAGAGAAAAGATCACCTTTGCGCTCCTTAAGGAAGTCCCCCATGTCCAAAATTGGTGGGGTACTTATTGTGAGAAAAAATCATCAGACGAGTCTGGAATGTTTCAAACAAATCCCACTTGGGCCTCTTTCATAGATGTCATTAGGGAACAGTATTACCCTGTGGGAAAATATGATGACCAGTACACAAAATGGACCATTCTACGTCAAGAAAGGGATTAGACGGTGTCGGAGTACACCAATAAATTTCATTCCTTGCGTACAAAGCTGAGTATCAAGGACTCCAAGCGGCACCTGATTCTGAAATATCGCAGTGGTCTAATTCTGTACATCCAAAATGAGATGGACTTCCTAGACATCTCTTCACTTGGATCCTACTATCGGTATGCTATCAAAATTGAGGAGAAATTTCGACAAAATAACAAGTGAGACTCTAGACCTGTGCACCCACCACAGAAGCAAGGCAAGGGAAACCCTGGCCCACAAAACAAATGACAAGGAAAGGACAACCAGTCCCCGCCACAAGTAAAGAAGGGGGATGGAATGACAAATAAGGACACCAGTAAGTGGTGCGAATTTCATAAAATCACTTGGCACAACACTGATGAATGTCGCTCAAAGAATTCATTAGTGGCCGAGATCAAATATTCATAATAAGATCCTAATTCTAATTCCGAAATGAATGCCACAGCTACATACAATGGGAGGTAGATCATTGATGCAGACCCCACTGCCACTGTTGCTACTGCACAGATTCAAGTAGAGGATCTTAAAGAGTCAGAGGGATAGGAGTGACTCTTCCACTCGTAGATGTGGGTGAAGGGGATACCTGTACATTTTATTGTTGACAACAACAGCCAAAAGAACCTGATCTCAGCAGAAGTCGTCAATAGATTGGAGCTTCTGACAACACCACACCCGCAACCTTACAACATCGGTTGGCTAAGCCAAGGATGAGGTATCTGCATTACTCAACAATTCCTCCGACCATATGGCATCAAGCCTTTCAAAGACAAGGTACTATGTGATGTGGCCCCACTTGAAGTCTGTGATGTTATTTTAGGACAACCATATACGTGGAAGTGTCATGTTGTATATGAGTCACGGCCTCGCAGTGTCATTGTTACTTTGGGAGGAAAACTCTATTGAATACCAGAGAATGTTGCACTTAACAAAGTCTCGCAAGGTAGGAAGATAAGATCCCACATCATAAAATTATTCCTCTTAACAATTACGTCTGAAGGAGAATATAATATCATAGAGACCTCCACACCCTCTGCATAGGGTGTCTCTGCTCATCAAACACAAGAAGAAGAAAGAGCCACTGTTTCCTCATATATCCGAGTACCTCTACGATACAAGTCCACACATTCAAGGTGATCATCCAAAAACAAATCATCCACACAACAATTAGAACCCTCCCGAGATGTCAAAGAAAGAAATCCTCTTCACTTCAGTAAATGTCGCACTAGGAGATCAACTCAACACACAGTTCGAGATATGATACATGATTCGATGCAATGTAGACCACTGCTTCCTAAGGAGGGAGGATTGATCCATATGGAGATCAATGGCCACCCACCTATTCAACTGGCTCAAAACAATTGTTCATTGTGGCAGTTTCCTAGTTATTTTTCTACGGTTTATCAGGTCCCAAACTCTTGGGAACATTTTGAGGCCCTAAACGACATTTTTTGGTGATTCAGGGGCCAAATGGTTGCAATTGGAATATATTTGGCCAAACCAAAGTTGTAAATATTAGATATAAATTTCCAACGAGCTATTGAACTCCCAAATCGAAGATCGTATGCAAAAGTTATGACCCCGGGAAGTTGACTGCTCAACTTACCACCTTGGGGCTGCAAACTTTATGACGGTTCATCTTCTAGGGTTACATTTTGGAATTTTGGGGTTCTCACCCTCATTATTATTATAAATAGGACCCTTTTCCCTCATTTGGTATTCATCTTGACACGAATGAGCGTAGCAGCCAAATCTCTTCTCAGAGATAGCTACCACCATTCTAGAAATTGTATTACAGACTGTTCTATTTTTGCAATTTAATAGAATATTTGTTTACTGTATGTCTGTTACCTTTGCAAATGTCTGTTATTATGAATATGTATCTATTCTTTCATTTCGTTCACACATAAATCTGGACCAGTTAGCCAGCTCTAAATCTCCTTTCATGTTGAATTACCTCGTATATTGTGGTAGTTCTTCAGTATTTGATGAGAAGTAGAAATTTGAAATTTCATTTAATCAACTTAAGAATAATTAAGATAAGGTCAGTACTTTTCAGAGTCATTCTCACTCAACATAATTTAATTTTCAGTAAGTCCTAGCGTTATTCAGAGCCCAAGCTCAATGCTAAAAAAATGGGAGTTACACTTAGTGCAATTCCAGAGCTCTTGTTTAACACTAATGCTAGGAAGTACTTGTATAATACACCTAGGGATACAATGGCCAAGGATCTGATGTTCCATAGCTTATGCTCAACATCAAATTGGAATGTTCCAGGGATTATGCCCAACACTTCCAATTCTTATATTTAATGTGCTTCAGAGCTTATGCTCAACACAAACATCGCATAACTCATGTGCTCCAGAGCTATCGCTCAACAAAAATGTTAAATCACTCATGTGCTCTAGATATTGCACTCAACACGAAATCTCATCACTCATGTGCTTTAGGGTCCATACCCAACACATTATAGAACTCAATTGTGAATTTAGTTTTGTGCTCATTCTATAACAATAATCATCTCAGTATATCCATTTTAAGGTAAATCATATAATATAGTCAGTATATCTCCCTACAACAATAATCTTGTCCATCAGGGTCCATGCCCAACATATACAATTGCATATATGCTAGCTAAATAAGACATATACATTTGGATTACGCCCAATCTATCTAACAAATCATCGTGCTGATGTGCAGTGGGCTCTTACTACCAATATACAAAATAAACATCAAATTAACTCATGTGCAATGGGACACATGCCCATTGTGGTTAAGGTGAAAATTCAGGATATTACAATTATATGATTTGAATATCTAAAATAAATGATCTAATGATGCAAAAAAATCAGCCATGGATCCTTACCGAGCTATAGTGTGCAGGTCTTCCTTTGACATAGGAAAAAAATATTTGAAATTTTGAATGCTTGGCGCACGTTGTTTGTTGGATACTAGATCTAGACCATATCTACTTATTGGATATTATGTATTTCAAGGATCATTTTAATAGAAAACACAAATTTAATCCGTCCAACCTTCTAATTTTCTAGACCATAATCCAAAGGAATGGGATCCTATGATGTTTGGGAGAATTTTGAATGACCTCTAGCTACCTATATCCACCTAATCAAACTTGATAACAAATCCTAGCCACCACAAATTCAACTTTCTGGGATATTTATATGAAAGGTGTTTTCCTCTTTGGCCTATTGTCCATACGATCCAATTTTCATCCAACAAATTACATTGCACCAGAGTTTTGGGACTACAATTTTATCCGCCCATGGCTCAATTTCTCAACAATGGTTTGTGCTATGTAATATGAAGGCAATTTTCCTCTTTGGAATCACTTTGATCCCACCAACCACTCGTTCACCATGCGATCTAATGTAATGACATCTATTTAATATTAATGCTCAATATTTTTGGAGTATAGGATGAGTTTTTATGTGATTTTGGTGCAAGTAATTAATAAGGTATCTCATTTTCCAATGGCACCATCAAAACCATAATGGAGAGTTATTGAAAACACCTCTATATACAGGATATAAGCACCAACATAAAATTATTTTCGAGAAGGGGTGTGAGTTTTAAGAGGGGGTCTCAGTGGGAGCATACGTGAGAGAAGAACACAACTCATGTTTGGTACTATTACTAAATATTATTGTATTGGAATTTGAGAGTATCTTAGTTGTTTATACATTAGGTTGACACCTATCTTAACTATTGTAATGTTTTCAATCAACTTTTCGGTAGTATAAAACAAGTAGTGTGACCAATGTAGATAATAATACTTGGAGAATCATGGAGAGAACAAAAATGATGAGCTGTTCATGACTAGAGAGAATTGTTAGTTGATTTTATCTATATATTTCAAGTATGTCGCCATTCATATCTAATCTTGAACATGGAAACATGATTATTCCTCCCATGACTCCATAAACATCCACTATAAATGGATATGGAGGCTAGTCGTACCTTACCCCAAGATGTGCATAAATGTTCCTTGGTATTGTTAAAGGATCCATTATTGGATCACATTAGAGTGGTTGTGACCCCATTTCAAGATGGGAAATATCCACACATGCAACTGCAGACTTGTTTCAGATTACTCACAAATTAAATGGAGGAGAAATATTACAACCATGGACGACCAATTTTAAGAGGGGAAATATTACAACTAAGGGTTGTTGACTCATTTGTCGACTCAAGATCGACATCAATCTAGTCAACTATTTACTTTTATAGTCTTTATGTCTTGCATAAACATTTATGAAGTGTTTAAGCACTTAACAGTTGACTTTGGGTTTGTATTAGTTAAAAACCATATAGTCAAGTACAAGTTTGATCGATGGTCGACATTAATTGTTGTTGGATATTAAATGTGTTAAAGAGAGAATCAAAGGGTTATAAAGTTGGGTGGAAATGTGCATTTTATTTTATTTTGTTAAAGCTGATACTCTTTAAACTATAGCGTAGGTTATTATTGTAACATAGGTTATTACTTGTATGTTATTTTATATTTTATGAGTATATGTTTATTTTAAATTCAAATTTACAAGTATTAATAAGGATCTGATTTTTTGAGATGTAATTTTATTTTTTTTATTTAATTTTAAGTTCAAGAAATGTAATAACCTCTTACTTGATAGATTTAGGTTTAAGTTTAAATTTTTTATTTTATAGGTCAAAGTGAATTTTTTATTTTTATTTTATGAATTGACATGAATGTTTTTACTTACTTTTTATTTTGATTTTGATTTAATGTATTGCACTTTGCTTCTCTCCATAAAGAACCACTCTATAAAGTACTCCAAGCTCTAATTAGGAAGCGTAGATCCATCCATTCCAAGAAGATTTACACCTATGATAATGTATGACAATGAATAATAATAATAATAATAATAATAATAATAATAATAATAATAATAATAATAATACTATTGCTCATAATGAATAATAACATTGTTTATATTGGTTGGTCAACGTGTTTATTCTTGATGCTCAAAATACTCATTTATCTTGATGTGTCCACAACTTCCATTATCTTCAAAATTTCTCTTCCTGTTATCCAGCCTATAAATGCACACAATATGTGGTTGGATGCAATTTCAAATACATATTTTCCCCCTCATGAATTTGAACACTAACCAAGCTATAAGTTGATTGCTCCCTTCTACATATCTACACATAATAAGAAGAGTAATAATTGCAAGCGTTTATAAAGTTTCTTTGTAACTTGCCTATCCTTTACTACTCATGGATTGTTTTAGTTATATGTAAATGATTTTATTGTGTACTAGATTTCTACAGTCACTCTTAACCTTAATATGAAGTCAAAAAAACTCAATAATTAAATAATTATATTAGAAATATATGAAAGTAACCAAAACTAAGATACCATACATGTGCATAAGATGGAAAGCCACGATAGGAATTTCATATTGGAAATATGGAAATAACATATTAATTTATTTTTAAATAAATAATTTAATTGTGTTAATAAACATTTATGAAAAG
>LPNX010605648.1:51084-72776 GCA_001517045.1 Pseudotsuga menziesii
TTGATTTGTTTTATCATTTAGTTTTTATGGTTGAAAAAATAAAAAATATTATAAGAAAATTATTAGTATTACAAACATTTTGAAATTAATATTAAGATATGATGTGATTATCATACCATATCTTAAGATAGTTTTTTTCCTTGCACATTTTCAGAAATGAAAACAATACAATATTCAAATTAACTAGACTTGATTAGTATTAGAAACATTTTTCAAATAATATTTCTTGTTGAATTTATTATATATATTAAAATAGATTTATTATATATATTTAAAATTAGTTTTACATGATTTACTATAAGGGTTTTGCCAAGGTTTAAATGTGGTTTTACTTTGTCTAAGGATTTCATTTTCGCATCAGGCCAATCATGGTTGTGTTGCGCATTCTTGCACACCCCTTTATGTAGTCTGTTGATGAAATTTATTCTCTTGCTTCTGAGGTTTTCCTGAAGGTTTTTATCAGTGATAAAGGCCTCCTTTATGGCCTTGGACTTTCTGATTCATGACGATGAGAAAGGAAATAAAACCCACTTCGAGCTTACCAAGCCTTTAACAAGGTAATGAGTTTCTCAGTTTGCTTTCACTCAGTTTAGTTTTTTTTTTAACTTAATTGCGTATTCAATAATTAACTTGGGGTTTCTCCATTGGTATGCAGGTAGAGGAGAAATAAGGGTGTCCAGGAGGAGCAGAACCCTGGTCATCTCTGCATTTGTTTAAGGTAAAATTCGATCGATAGTTTTTTTGACTGTTTAAAATCGATTTCATAAAAGGAATCTTAACTCTTTTCCTTCATCAAGTAGGTGTATAGAGAAGCTTTGAAATGAACATAGTCTCAAGCTTCAAGTCGTGCTTTGTTGGCCAAGTAAGGTTTTGCTTATCCTAACATTTCTTAAAAAAAGACAAATTTGTTACATGTTACAAAGTATATCATTTCAATTGTGTAAAGTTTGGAATGCAGGTCGTAAGTTGGCCGACGAGAGTGGTTATAGGATCACCTCCTCTCAGGCCTATTACTTCTTTTCCAAAGGTGATGAAAAAAAAAATACCCCTACTCAGCTTAAATTAAACAAAAGCAGTATTTACTTAGAAAGCATTCTAACATTTCTTAAATTGGTTGATGTGCATGTAATCCTTGGCGTGGTTAGGCTCAGTCTACATCAATGGTATGCCAACAACCGAGTGATAAGGCTTAATTTAAAGAGATAAGTTATAGTGGTTCTCCACTGGGTTTGTGGAATGCATAGGAATAGGGATTTAATTTCCACTATTGCTAAAATAAGTTTGAAATGTTTTTATTAAGCCCTTATGGTCTATACTAGTAGTAGAAGGAAGGGTTCACTACCTCTCTGTTTATTGCATTGTCATTCCATCCATCCCGATGTATATGCTAGTGATTCCTTAAAACAATGAATACCATTTTTAATGGGATTACATCCACACATTGTTTATCAGATGTGGTTTGTTGATGAAATTTATATTATCTTTGTGTTTCGATTTTGTTTTTAACAAAAAAATTATTTTGGACAGAGCCATGTGTCACGGGGTTTATATACCCGTGATTAGAGACTGCTTATTTTCAATTTATTGTTTGATTAAATTTATGCTTTAGTTAGCTAGATCTGATTGTTGTCTTTATGATATGGATCTGTGAGTTGTTATCTGTCGATTTATTTGTAACCAGTCTAAAATCATTTTCATTTACAATGGGTATGGTTACCCATCCCACAACAATCATGTAACTGTTTTTTATTTAACTTAGTAAATGGATTTGTGTTGGAAATTTACGTATCATTTGTATAATTATTACTGTTGCAGCCATTTCCAATCTAGATTGATGATTTAGATGTTTTGGTTTGGATGAAAAATCCTTTCGACTCTACTCTATATACTTTAGGGCACTTTGTGCGATTTAGATGTTTGTTTTGTAAGAAAATCCTCTCAGCTCTACTCTGTATACCCTATAGAATTATATGCAACAGTTTGGAACCTTTTCGTTTACTGTTTATGTATTTTGAAATTCTTGTTAGGTCATTCAATTCATGGTTTAATGAAAAGTTCCTTTTGTACTATTGTTTTTTAACTACGTGAATGGAATCTAGCCATAACCATAGGTAATATGGAAACAAATCTTTTAATTGGGAAATAATTTATAAGGTTCATACAGTTTAAAAACATAAATTGATGCAAATGTAATTTAAAATATTTAATCAGGTGTATGACATACCTTCATTTAGACTCCTAATTAGGCTAACATTAGATCCACTCTAATTCGGGTATGGAAGCCCACACAAAGATTAATTAGATTTAAGATAATAAGTCTTTGATTCCTCTACTAATAAAGAACAATTTACATTAAATCATAACATGAAACATGAAGGAAATAGAAATTGTAATTACGATTCATATCTATACTCAAAATATACTTCAACAATACTTAAACATATAAGAAATAGAACTAGGGAACTTGACACCATTGTCGGGAAAATATAACTAAAATCGTCATTCCTCTCAACCATATCCTAGAGAAGTCGAGTATTACTTGCTCCAAAAACCCTGATCTTGTGTGCTAAACCACAAGGAAAAAATCAGATTTAATGTGCCATCTCTTGGATTAACAGATCAATTCCTCGTCCATCACTAGCCTCCAGCTTTCTTGATGGACATACTATTATATAGTATTTTGCCTAGGACTTGATCATTTACAAGCCTCCTTCTCTTTAGTGTTCCACAAGGAATATTGACCTGATTTTGGGGATGATTCCTCCTGCATCACTTGATTTCTAACTCAATAAATTTCACCACTTGTATTTTCCCCTTCTGGGTTAGCAAACACTCTTTCAACAATTACTTCAGTTATAATTCCTCTCACTATTTTTAATTATTAAATACAAATAATTTATTACATCCATTTTTACTTTCTTGACAAAATATTTAAAAAAATAAAATATTCAAAGAATAATAATTTACATTTATTCGGTGTGTTACATACACCTCCCCTTAGAGTATAACACCGTCCTTGGTGTTATTATTTTTCTATCTTTATTCTTCGATTATTTCATCTTGAAATAGGATCGGATATGCCTCCCGCATATCACTTTCCAATTCCCAAGTGGACTCCTCCATATTAAGGTACTTCCATTGCACCTTGACTTGTCCAATGGTACGGTTCTGGAGTAAAAGTTATCTCCTGTTGAGAGTACGCTCTGGTTCTACCTGAAACTCTCCTTTGGGTTCCACCTATATCAACATTATAGTTAATCACATGAGTAGCATCATGAATGTATTTCTTCAAATTGGAAACATAAAAACCATTATGTACTTTAATCGTAGGTGGTATTGCTAATGGTCCAACTTTTGCTAAAATTTCAAATGGCTCGCAATACCGGGGTGCCAATTTTGAGTATCTTCCGAGTCTTAGGGAGTTTTTCTAGGGTTTGACCTTTATGTATACAAGCTCTCCTAACTGGAACAATCGAGTATTCCTATTCCTACGGGGTTTACCTAGTTCGTCATGAACTAATGCAAACTCCTATTTTCTTGTCCAAGATGTTTCATCGGTGAACTCAGTCCTATAATCTTGGAGATAGTAACGTCCTATATACAATACGCTATACTTATACTAAAATATTCATGTGCATAAAGGTGTGAAGAAAGGACTAAAATATACCTAAATCCTATGGTAATAAGGGTTTATGAGATTATATGTATGCATGTTGTAACTAAATTCTATGCAATATAATATAGGTTTAAACTTTATGGTGTAAAGGGTTGATGTTTTATGGTATAAACATATGCCATCGAAACTTTGTAATGGCATGATGAGGTAT
Organism: Pseudotsuga menziesii; assembly: GCA_001517045.1. Classification (NCBI taxonomy): domain Eukaryota; kingdom Viridiplantae; phylum Streptophyta; class Pinopsida; order Pinales; family Pinaceae; genus Pseudotsuga; species Pseudotsuga menziesii. Next base: position 54,912 of record LPNX010605648.1, read on the forward strand.
GGTTTAAGATTTAAATTATGGGTTTTGTAAACGATGACGCATATGATGTGGTTCCAAACTATAGCAGAGTGGGTTTTTATCTAATAGCTAGTGGTGGACAGGGTGGAGAATTAAATGAGCCTTGGGAAGCACATGAATAATGACTCAAGTGATGTGTAGGGTTTCTTATAGTTCATTTTGTTTTCAATGGTGGTGGAGAGGGTGGTCTCATGCTCTTGGTGCGAACTGCGCTACCAACAAGATTCCACACTCTTGGAACGGGTATGCATTAGCATTGGTTTGTACCTTCTCTTGCTTGTTTTTTTTATGGTTTCAAATAATGCATGCCTCTCATAAATCATTTTTGGTTTGTGCAGGTGATAGAGCATGGTTACTCTACGTGGCTTGAGGGTAGTACTGTAGGTTGATTGTGCAACCAATATATGTGTAAGCCCTAAATTTGGCAATGGCATTACACTTGTTGGGTGGTTTAGCAGAGGAAATGAGCTTGGGTGTGGGAAAATCGTGAGGTTGAGTTGTTTCACTATTTGGGGTTTTGATAATTGCTTGGCATTTGCATATGCAACTACGTAGGCTCTCATGGATCTGCCAAATGTAATTTTTATAAATGTTTGACTATTTAAATATTGATTTGGCTATGTGTATAAGGTTTAATGTCTGTAATGATATGTATTTGGTTTTAATTGACTTAATGGGAAGTCTCTGTTTTGAGTAACGACTCTGTGTTCCATTTTATTATGATGTGTTTTACTTGATTTTACAGCAACATTTCTTTGCAATGTCACCCATGATGATTCGACAGTGTAAAGTATGAATAGTGGTAGCAACATGGGGTTTTATGTAGATAACATGGATGCATTGGTGTAATAATAATGTAGTTGGGTTTGTTTTGGCTGCCGTAAGCATGAAGCTTGTAGCATTGATATCCAGCCTATGTTTATTATTAGAATGTGTTTATGGTTTAAATTGTTGACTATGCAATGATGAGCGTAGCTCTCTTTCGTCATTGTTTCTATAGTTGGTTATAATAAAGAATTTACGGGAATCCTCAGAGGGGAAACCCTTAATGGATGTTATAGCTTGAAATGCATTTGAATGGTTTGTTCGAATCCTATAGGATTCAATCCTGGGCTGATATTTGTGATTGAGGGTTGTAAACCCATGATTCGCTAATGGGTTCCCACTAACACAAAGCGTTGGGGAAACTCTATTTTTATGTTGTATTAAAATTGTGATTGGTTTGGCTTACTTCGTTGATAGCGTTTTTGTTTATAAATAATGAAATGGGATAATCATCCCGCAACCCATTCTTTACAGGATTCGATGGTTGGGCCGGGTGAGTTAAAGATTGGGTGTATTGAGGGTTTTAGATGGGTTTTAATATTACATAGCATGGTTTGGAAACAATGCGTTTATTAATATTCTTTTTATTTAAGTAATTTTTTTTTATGTTTGGTATTGTTAAGGGTATTTTCATGATTAACTATGTGATGGAAATCAAAGCATTTCGCTGGCAATATGAATTCTTCCAACATTCTCGATTTGGTTTGAGGTTTAAGAGATTTGATCTCTAGTTGTTTTGTCTCCTTAAATTTGTAGTTATTAGTTGTTTTTAAATGTTTTGGATAGAGTTTATATATATATAGTTTTTAAGGAATAAAATGAGTTTGTTTAGTTTTTAATTAATAGTAGGGTTTAATTTACCTAAATTTGTGAAATCTATGGTTTTAACTTTATAGTAGTGTTTGAGAAAGATCTAGCAGCTAATTTTATAGTGTTTACATCTAAGATTATAGTGTTTGACATTTAAACTATCTAGCTATGTTTAAATTAAAAATAAGAGAATTTAAATTGTAAATTCCTATCACCAAAATAAGAGCCGAGCCTTAATTTAAACAAATGGATTAATCTGCAATATAAAATTGAAGTCTAGAGATTATATAGAAATAATTTCAGAATCAGTTTCAATTATTTAAACTAGAATGGAAATGTAGCTAAAGCATGCCTTCAATATGCCGATTTCCAAATCAAGAATTATAAACACTAAATAAAATCTGTAAGAACTTAGAGAAGGTAAGAACCTCGTACCTACAATTAATAATAACTTAGATAATTCTGACCTCATATTTGTCAACCGAATAACTTTCGAACTACCACGTTCTACCCAACCATGACTCATAATCATTCTTGTTTTTAGTCTAGATCCCCATGTGCTGGTTCCAACATGCAAGTAGTCTAGAGATCCTAAAGGTAAGGATTCTCCTATCTGGAATCTCAGGTTCTCAACGATTTCACTCTGCTTTTGGAAATGATCTCCAAAATTATTAGGAATAAATGATCAGCTCATAATTGGAATAGAATATAATGGAATGCCCAAGACTTTCCTTGGATTGGGTTTTTATAAACAATCTTTAGGAAAAATGGCACTTAAACTTCAGTTAGATCAAGAATCCATAATATTCTTGAAAATAATCTTTAAATGATTTATGTGAAGTTAATAATTTATTATATTTAGCTTAGGAACTCTTTTACTAGTTCCTAATTGGACTCTTTTAAGATTAAATATTTATTTAATTACTGTTTGTAAATAATAACATATAGATTCTTTATTAATCATTATAGTTATTATTATCCCCTTGTTGATGTATTTGTAACTTCAGAATGTATTCATCTATGTATCTTATGTATTGTAACCCGATGTTTATATTATGTAATTGAGTCATGTTGTCATGCCTCGATGTTCCGATCGAGAGAATCAATAATGTAAACAAGTCATAGTGGGTAACCCTTTGATTGTCTAAGGGTTAAAGTCCCTGCAGTTTCGAGGCACTAGGGTTATTAGAATCTCCTAGTAGAGGTCAGCCCTAGTAGGGTTTTAGTCATGCCGAGATTAGTATAAATATAGAGCTGGGGTCTCTATTTAGAACACATCACTCACGCACTCAAGTGTAGCACATAGTTGAGGAAGGAGAAGACACTGCGGATAGACAAGAAGAAGATTACCGCTGTCGGGAGTGCATCTTACTGTTTTGGGGTTTTACATATTGTACTGATTCTATCTCTGAGGAAGTTGTGGGGTTTTCTCCATTTATGGTTTCCCCGATGAAAACAGTGTGTTCATTGTCTCTTGTGTTTGATTGCTATACTTTTTGTTCTCTCAATAAAGATCCTATCATAATGCTAGCTTAATGTTGAAAAACTAACATGGTATCAAAGCTAACCTGAGAAGAAGACACTTTACAGCTGCGGGAACTAGGGCTCCCTAGTTTGTGGATATTCCTCCACATATTTTCATCAAAAGTAAGGTGGAATAACTCTCCTCCTTATGGCGCATCTTTCTGTTGAAGCAGAATCCAATTTCGAGGTTTTTCAGTTTTGGACCTGTCACTACTGTCGAAAATTAGGGCTTTTCACAGAAAATGAATTTTTCAGTGAGCCCAGGCATGGATTGATATCCTCCCCAGAATAAAATTTAGGGACAAATTTCAAGACATTTGGGTGGACAAAACTCATAAAAATCAAATCCCTAATTTTCTCCTGAACCAGCTCTGCAGAATTTCAGCTCAAGTTTCAGATCCGACATCTTGACTCTGGTAAGATCTAAAATATTTTGTATTTTCATTTGAGGTTCTCAGTTAATATGTCTCATCATACCAAGCTTGATTAAAATATTGAGGGAGATGATAACTTCCGATCCTGGAAGTATAGGATCTCCCTAGTCCTGGAAGAAAATGAGTTAGACTCCTAAATCCATGAGGAGGTTCCAGTTCCAGAGGGAGATGAGGAAAAGGCCTTACATAAGAAGAATATGGTTATGGCAAAGATGATCATTGCTAATTCTATCAAAGATCACCTTATCCCACAGGTGTCCTCTCTCAAGACACCTAAAGCTATGTTTGATGCCCTAACCAAATTGTTTGAAGGGAAGAACATAAACCAGAAGATGACTCTGAGAAACCAACTGAAGAATGTGAAGATTCAAAATGAAGAAACAATCCATTATTACTTCAAAAGAGTTTCTCAGATCAAAGAAAAACTAGAAGCAGTTGATGAAGAAGTGGAAAATGTAGAGATTGTAATGACTACCTTGAATGGCCTTCCTAGGTCATGGGATTCTTTCATCCAAGGAATCTGTGTGAGAAAGAAGTTAGTCAAGTTCAGCAGACTATGGGAGGAGTGCTCTCAAGAAGAATATTGGATAGCAGCTTGAGAAGAGAATATGGGAAGTGAATACCAAGCTCTCACAGTACACTCCAAGTCTCACTCCAAGTCAAACAAAAGAACACCTCATAGCTCCAAAGGGAAGCACTCTCACAAAGATAACACTAGAAAAGATGTATCTAGGATCATATGATATACATATGATGAAGCAGGACACTATGTAAGGAATTGTCCTAACAAAACAGAAGATAATGAAGAAGAGAAACAAAAGAAGACATTGTGCTCATGCTGCAGAGGATGATGAACCATCTAGGAAGAGATCCAGATATGAAAGTGAAGATTATTCAAGCGAGGATGAATATGTTCTGATATCCGCTCTCACAGGTAACATTACTCATGGAAGTGATGATTGTCTTATAGACAGTGGGGCTTCCAAACATATGACTAGATTCAAGGAATCCTTTGTGAGACTGTCAGAACATGAATCACCTCACAAGGTAAAGATAGGAGATGACTACCAATATCCAATAAAAGGTAGTGGGGAATCTTCCTATAAAATAGACTCTGGAAAGTCTCTAACAATGAAAGAAGTATTGTTTGTTCCAGGACTCAAGAAAAACCTTCTCTCGATATCAGCATTAGATGCAAAAGAAATGTGGGTTGCATTCATAGATGGTCAAGTCATCATGTGGCCAAAAGGAAATACTATCGATGATGCAGTGGTGATTGGAGAACAAGAAGGAGGATTGTACAAATTGAAGGGCCATCCAAAACAAGCCTTGGTCCATGACACAGTAGAGCCAAGTGAACTTTGGCATAGAAGGCTTGCACATGTGCATTACATAGCACTACCTATTGCAAGCAAAGCTGTCAAAGGTCTTGCAGAAATCTGAGCAAAACATGATGGGGTCTGCAAAAGATGTGCGAAAGGAAAGAATACAAAGAAGACATTTCGAAGCAGTGAAAGCAAAGCAAAAGGAATCTTGGAAATCATTCACTCCAATGTATGCAGTCCTATGTCATCAAACTCTCTAAGCGGATATGCATATTATGTTTCTTTTATTGATGACTCTTCTAGGAAGACATGGGTTTACTTCATGAAGAAAAAAGACGAAGTATTCAGTAAGTTCAAGGAATTAAAAGCCCTGATCAAGAACCATACTGAAAAGGAGATCAAGACCATTCGATCAGATAATGGTAGAGAATTCACTTCAAATGAATTCAAAGAGCTATGCAAAGGATCAAGGATTAAGAGGGAGTTGTCCACTCATTATAATCCACAACAGAATGGGATTGCAATATAGAAGAACAAAACTATCATGGAAGCTGCAAAAGCAATGCTTCATAATCAAGACCTTCCTATGCATATTTGGGTGGAAGCTGCTAGAACAATGGTGTATGTACAGAACCGTACTCCACATAGAGTACTTGAGAACAAGACTCCTAAAGAAGTCTTCTCTAGCAAGAAACCAGAAGTTAGCCATCTCAGAATATTTGGCTGTCCTGTGCACATCCACATTCCAAAAGAGAAAAGGACTAAATTAGATCCTTCAGGAAAGAAGGGTATATTTGTGGGATACTTTGAAAGCTCGAAGGCTTACATAATATATTTCCCAGAATACAAGAAGATTGACATCAGCATGGATGTGACATTTAATGAAGACACAACTTACAACAAATCTAGAAAGAGACTTACTGAAGAACCTGAAGAAGCAGAAGCACCCAGAATTCATGATACAACCATGAATGAAGAAACTCGAGAAGAAGATTGAGAATTTGAAGAACCACAAATACGTGTAGATCCACCTCTGGAGAAGAATCCTCATAAGAGGAAACCTGCTTAGGTATGAAAACTTATCCAAGGTGCTGAAAGATATGGGGCTCCAAAAGAGAATCATAGAGAAAGAAAGAGGACCAGATCCTGTTCTGGGTATGTAGCTTTACTATGTGATTTCATTGATAAAGAACCTTCTGGTTATGAAGAAGCGGTAGAAAGGGAAGAATGGAAGGATGCTATGATCAAAGAGTACCAATTGATCATGAAGAATGATGTTTGGGATGTTGTCCCAAGACCAGATGGGAAGTCAGTTGTAACTTCCAAATGGATCTACAAGAATAAACATGCTGCAGACGGTAGCATTGAAAAATATAAGGAAAGATTTATAGCTCGGGGTTTCTCTCAGAAAGAGGGAATAGACTATGAATAAACCTTTGCACCTATAGCCAGATACACTTCCATCAGATCAATACTTACTCTGGCTGCAATGATGAAATGGAAGATACACCAGATGGATGTCAGGACTGCTTTCTTAAATGGTGTAGTGGAAGAGGAAGTGTATGTAGAATAGCCACTCAGCTTTGAGACACATGACAGGGAGTCTCATGTATGCAGATTGAAGAAAGCCCTGTACAGTTTGAAATAGGAACCCAGGACATGGTATGACAGAATTGATAGTTTTCTATCTAGTTTGGGATTTACCAAGAGTAAAGCAGATTCCAACCTTTACTACAAGGTTGAAGATGACAACCCAATGATGCTTCTACTATACGTAGATGATCTGTTTGTGACAGGTATGGATGGGTTGATTACTGATACGAAGAGAAAGCTTGCTGTCGAGTTCGAGATGAAGGACTTGGGTATGATGCACTATTTTCTAGGCATGGAGGTGTGGCAGAGTGCGAATGGAATCTTCCTTGGACAAGGGAAGTATGAAATAGAGATCTTGAAGAGGTTTGGGATGATGGACTGCAAGACTATGGCCACACCTATGGCATCGAACCTGAAGCTATTGAGTGATGCTTCATCAGAGTCGATTGATGTTATGATGTATCGTCAGATGATTGGATCATTGATTTACCTGATGAACACGAGACCGGACATTTGCTTTGATGTGAACACCTTGAGCCAGTTCTTCACAGATCTAAGAAATGTTCACTTGATTGCTACAAAGCATATTTTGAGGTACCTAAGGGGTATAGTTGATTATGGGCTCAACTACGATGCGAATCAAAAGATTAACCTAGAGGGTTATGTTGATTCAGATTGGGTAGGTAGTGCCATCGATAGGAAGAGCACTTCAAGGTGTTGCTTCAAAATGGGATCAGGTATGATCTCCTGGTTTAGCAGGAAACAATCTTGTGTGGCACTGAGTACAGTTGAAGCAGAGTATGTCGCAGCTTGTTCAGCTAGTTTTGAGGCAGTATGGCTACAGAAGCTACTGTCTGATTTATTTGATCTGCAGATGGATGCTACTTGTATACATTGCGAAAACCAGAGTTGTCTGAAGTTGTCAAAGAATCCAGTGTTCCATGACAAGTCGAAGCTCATCGAGATCAAGTATCACTATATCAGGGATATGGTGCAGAGAGGAGCAGTGAAGCTCCGGTATGTTGCGACGGAGGAACATATAGCTGATATGTTGACGAAGCCATTGGCCAGAGTGAAGTTCGAGTACTCCAGGGAGAAGATTGGTGTTCTCTATATTGAGGTTTCCTCCAAAGGAAAGTGATGAGTCCCAAAGCCATTTTGACGAGTAGGTAAGATGTAAGGGTTGATCAATTCTGTCATGGTGAGAGGATTCAGTTCCTTCCATGTCATATATGAGTGATAAGATCCAAAGCCATTATGACGAGCAGGTCAGATGTAAGGGATGAGCCATTCTATCATGGTGAGAGGATTCAGTTCCTTCGATGTCAGATATGATTGCTGGCCATTCTGTCGAGTAGGACAGATGTAAGGGCAACTACCACTCTCCAGGAGAGTGGAGGCACCTGGTCCATTACTAGGTAGCCTAGTCTAGGACTGGGGGCCATTCTGTCATAGTGAGAGGATTCAGTTCCTTCCATGTCAGATGTGAGTGTAGGCCATTCTGGTGAGGGTGTAGGACTTGTTTCCTACCAGGTCAGATATAAGGGCAACTTCCATTCTTAGGAGAATGGAGGCACCTAGTCCATTACTAGGTAGCTCAGTCTGGGACTGGGGGCCATTCTATCATGGTGAGAGGATTCAGTTCCTTCCAGGTCAGATGTGAGTGCAAGCCTTTCTGGAGAGGGTGGAGGACTTATTTCCTTCTAGGTCAGATATAAGTGCTGAAGCCTTTTCACAGATGTTAGTGATGTGATGTCCTATCATGCTGGTGAATGTGAGTGTTGGGCCTTTCTGATGTGATTTTAGGTTACTACATGATCAGATGTGAGTGTTGGGCATGCCTTTCTGACGAGTAGGTCAGATGTAAGTGTTGGGCGAAGACCTACCTGATGGCTAGGCCTACAACCAGCATGAAAGAAGGCTGGCTCTGTAGAAATTCCTATGACAAGATAACACACATGATGATGACCAGATGAGATCCAGATCGAGCTATGATCCATATCCAGTTATGATGACTTCGAGAGATCCAGATCGAGTGATGATCCAAATCCAGCAGTGATGATCTAGATCCAAATCCAGTGATGTTGATCCAGATCGAGAGATGATCCAGATCCAGTGATAATGTCCCATGATGATCCAGATCCAGTCCAGTGATGATGATCTAGATTGACAGATGATCTAGATCCAGTGATGACGATCCAGATCGAGAGATGATCCAGATTCAAAGAATGAAGATGACTTGAAAACTCAGAAGGCTCGAGATGCAGATGACGAGATGATCTAGTTGATACAGAGAAGAAGACCAGTGCTAAAAATTGTGTTGAAAGAATACCTTCCTAGTTAAGAGGGAGTGTTGATGTATTTGTAACTTCGAGATGTATTCATCTATGTATCTTATGTATTGTAACCCAATGTTTATTCCGGGATGTATCTATTATGTAATTGATTCATGTTGTCATGCCCCGATGTTCCGATCAGGAGAATCGATAATGTAAACAAGTAATGTCACGTCATAGTGGGTAACCCTTCGATTTTCTAAGGGTTAAAGTCCCCACAGTTCTGGGGCACTAGGGTTATTAGACTCTCCTAGTAGAGGTCGACCCTAGTAGGGTTTTAGTCATGTTGGGATTAGTATAAATAGAGAGCTGGGGTCTCTATTTAGAACACATCACTCACACACTCAAGTGTAGTGCATAGTTAAGGAAGGAGAAGACACTGGGGCTAGACAAGAAGAAGATTACTGCTGTCAGGAGTGCATCTTACTGTTTTGGGGTTTTACATCTTGTGCTAATTCTATCTCTGAGGAAGTTGCGGGGTTTTCTCCATTTATGGTTTCCCCGATGAAAAACATTATGTTCATTGTCTCTTGTGTTTGATTACTGTACTTGTTGTTCTCTCAGTAAATATCCTAACATAATGCTAACTTAATGTTGAAAAACTAACATCCCTTACATTTAGTATATGTACTTACCGTTTTACTTTTAAGATATATAAACTATATATATACATATAGTATTGTTAATTTTTATTTAGGTATCATATATCATGATCCCAATTACATGGTTTTTTCATTAGCTTAATAATTAATTTTATCAATCAATTCAAGTAGGGTTGGTCAGCTAAGTTTGGCAACTCTAAACCTCCTTGCATGTTGGATTACCTCGTATATTGTGGTAGTTATTCAGTACTTGATGAGAAGTAGAAATTTAAAATTTCATTTAATCAACTTAAGAATACGTAAGATAAGGTCAGTACTTTTTAGAGTCATTCTCACTCAACACAATTCAATTTTCAGTAACTCTTAGCGTTATTCAGAGCCCAAGCTCAAAGCTAAAAAAAATGAGAGTTAAACTTAGTCCAATTCTAGAGCTCTCGTTTAACACTAATGCTAGGATGTACTTGTATAATACACCTAGGGATACAATGGCCAAGGATCCAATGTTCCAGAGCTTATGCTCAACATCAACTTGGAATGTTCCAGGGCTTATGACCAACATTTTCAGTTCTTATATTTCATGTGCTTCAGAGCTTATGCTCAACACAAACATCACATAACTCATGTGATCTAGTGTTATCACTCAGAAAAAACATTAAATCACTCATGTGCTCTAGTGTTATCACTAAAAAAAAACATTAAATCACTCATGTGCTCCAGAGCTTGTGCTCAACATGAAATCTCATCACTCATGTGCTTCAGGGTCCACACCCAACACATTATAGAACTCAATCATGCATTCATTTTTGTGCGCATTCTATAACAATAATCATCTCACTATATGAATTTTAAGGTAAATCACATAATATAGTCAGTATATCGTCCTACGACAATAATCTTGTCAGTCAGGGTCCATGCCCAACATATATAATTGCATATATGATAAATAATACATATGCATTTGGATTACGCCCAATCTATCTAACAAATCATCATACTCATTTGTAGTGGGATCTTACAGCCAATATACAAAATAAACATCAAAATAACTCATGTGCAATGGGACTCATGCCCATTGTGGTTAAGGTCAAAATTTAGGATATTACAATTATATTATTTGAATAGTTGAAATAAATGATCTAATGATGCAAAACAATCATCCATGGATCCTTACCCAGCTATAGTGTGTAGGAATTCCTTTGGCGTAGGAAAAAAATATTTGCAATTTTGAATGCTTGGCACAAGTTGTTTGTTGGACACTAGATATGGCCCATATATACTTAATGGATATTATGTATTTCAAGGATAATTTTAATAGAAAACCCCAAATTAATCCATCCAACCTTCTAATATTATAGACCATAATCAAGAGGGTTGGGATCCTATGATATTTTGGAGAATTTTGAATGACCTCTAGCTACCTATATCCACCTAATCAAACTTGATAACAAATCCTAGCCATTGAATAAATTCAACTTTCTGAGATATTTATATGAAAGGTGTTTTCCTCTTTGGCCTGTTGTCCATACGATCCAATTTTCATCCAACAAATTACATTGCAGCATAGTTTTTGGATTACAATTTTATCCACCGATGGTTCAATTTCTCAACAATGGTTTGTGCCGTGTAATATGAAGGGAATTTTCCTCTTTGGAATCGCATTGATCCCACCAACCACTCATTCACCATGCGATCTAATGTAATGATCTCTATTTAAGATTAATGCTCATTATTTTTGGAGTATAGAATGTGTTTTTATGTGATTTTGGTGCAAGGTATCTCGTTTTCCAATGGCACCATCAAAACCATCAATGGAGAGTTATTGAATACACCTCTATATTTAGGATAGAAGCACCAACATAAAATAATTTTCGAGAAGGGGTGTGAGTTTTAAGAGGGGGGTTCAGTGGGAGCATAGGTGAGAGAAGAACACAAGTCATGTTTGGTACTATTACTAAATATTATTGTATTGGAATTTGAGAGTGTCTTAGTTGGGTATACATTAGGTTGACACCTATCTTAACTAGTGTAATGTTTTCAATAAACTTTTTGGTAGTATAAAACAAGCAGTGTGACCAATGTAGATAATAATACTTGGAGAATCATGGAGAGAACAAAAATGATGATCTGTTCACAGCTAGAGAGAATTTTTAGTTGATTTTATCTATATATTTCAAGTATGTCACCATTCATATCTAATCTTGAACAAGGAAACATGCTTAATCCTCCCATGAATCCATCAACATCCACTATAAATGGATATGGAGGCTAGTCGCACCTTACCCCAAGATGTGCATCAATGAGCCTTGGTATTGTTAAAGGAGCCAATATTGGATACGATTAGAGTCGTTGTGACCCCATTTCAAGATGGGAAATAGGGCCACAAATGCAACTGCAGACCCGTTTGAGACTACTCACAAATTAAATGGAGGAGAAATATTACAACCATGGATGACCAATTTTAAGAGGGGAAATATTACAACTAAGGTTTATTTCAAGAGGGGTTCAATATTAAAACTGAGGACCTATTTCTAGAGGGGAAATATTGAAAATTGAAGACATTCATTGAGACTAAAATGTATTTTTGGTGCATAAAGAATGAACATAACACTGCCAAGATAGATGCCAAAGAAGGGGTTCCAAAACCATAGAAATATACGAGTAAGAATGAAAATAAAGTTCACTATAACAGAGCTACTAAGAGAATGGTAACATAATTCATATATTATTCTCTTTAAAAAAGAGCTAAAGTTCAAAGAGCATGTGCCCTACCTTCTGCAGTAGATGATAAGAGTAATAGCACCCCAAGAGAATTGGTGGTAAATGGAATTGTTATTCCCTTTCTTCCACTCATTGGTTTCAATATCCCTCGAAATATTATATTAACTACCACTTGGTTGGAACTTCCAATGTCCACGAATGAGATTTTCAATGTCGTGCGACTAGTAGTCTATGAATATCACAGAGACAAAAGGATAAAACCCTAGTTGTTTTTCACTCATTCGTTCCATCTTCATGCTTGAATTAATTTCCCTTTCTTTTATCACTTGTTCAACAAAAAATAAGGAGGCTCGGATTTGTTACATTAAAGGTGGACCTCATGGGAATTTTGTTTATTATAATGAAAAATGTTAACCAAAGACCTGGCCAATGCTATAGGTAATGTAATATTTACCCATTTCATAGGGATTTCAATCTAATCTTTCTAAGATGAAGAAACTTGGTGTAAAATACACGGTTCTCAAGATACACCCAAGGACATATGGATTTGGATATGAACAAATAAACAAGGATGGCTATAAAACTTGAGTTGGATTAAATGATACTATCTCTTCTATGGCTAGAGATATACACAAATAATCTTATTGGTAAATATGAAAATAAAGAGTCTTCGTATTTGAAGGCACTCACAATGAATGTGTCAATTTACTTTCGACCAAGTTACATACCAACCAATAGTGGGAACACTGATAGTATAAACAACGTGCCCCCAAATGTGAGACACAAAGGAGGGATTCCTCTTATTTACTCCTAGCTCAATATTCCCCATAAAGTGAGCCATTTATACTAGACCCAACATAATTAATGCATCAAAAACCAACAGTGGAAGAAACTAGGTGCTCTCAGTTTTTGTTTATTTAATTTTAATCCAAATTTGTGATTTTGTGGATATGAAAACTATATGGTTAGAGCATGGATACATTGCATACCTCACAAGTCTCACCCAAGTAGGTGGATGATTGGTTTGAGATGCATATACAATTTATCAGGTAGAGGTAAAGGTTTTCTTATTGTAGAAGTCACATTTGTTTTATGTGGCGAGTGGTCTTTTACTTTCTTTATTACATTTTATATTGATAAGATAATATCATGAAGTTGGAGGTCTATTGTTATGGGGTAGATTTCCACAAGCCTACCCTAAATAAATATCCCCTCAAGGATTCAACTCAACTGGAAGAGTGGATTATGATGATCTTTCTTGTTCTAAATCCCAAGTATTTTCCTTCTCCTCTCCTTTTGCGTTGATGTAAGTTAACCTTTAATCCACATGCAATCTAGGTTCTATAATGGATCACATGATCTCTAAAGAAAGCATTAACTTTTTATCAAAGTAAAATTTGGTATTTGGTATATTGGAAGTTGTAAAGTTTGGTATATTATATAATTTTGTGGTATATTGTATAATGTTGGTGAGTGTCATTTATTAGTTTGGGTCATGTTTTTTTTAGGTAATTTTGTTAGCTTTGTTCTTAAGTATATAGTAAAAAATATTGTTTTCACTACTTAAATTTTTAATAAAATTGTTATTAAAGAAAGAGTTCTAATTCATGGTTGAAGGGTAACTTTTTTAACTAAAGGTTATGTGAAGGAGAAAATAAAAATCCGAATCATGAAAAGAATTTTGTCTTTAAGTATAGTTAGAATGTATTTATATACATGTTAATGTTTTATGTGTTTATATATGAAGCCATATGTATAAAGCCTATTTCAATTAAATATAAATCATGAATTAAATATTAGAAATATTTTTGTTATATAACATATTTAAATTAAATATAAATCATGAATTATGCATACAACAACCCTAATTAATTTCTCTCCTCAGTCCTTGTCATGCTAGTCTTAATAATTTACCCCACTAAAATAATCTTTACTTCATAATTAACATCATCCATTTGTTTTTTTGCTTTTGCAATGTATGTATAAAAGGAAAAGTTGCTATAAAAACCAAGTACTGATGGTAGGATAAAAAGCGTCAGGTGTAGCTCAATCTTAGTAAAGATTAATCGTCATCATGATCATAAATAACATAAAATTAAAAAACAGTTAAAACTACTATAAATGTCACGAATTTTAACCCAGCCAGAAAAACCAAATCTGTGAGTCTGACTATACGAAATTAAGAGTGGTCGAATTTTGTGTCATCGTACATGACTCAAGCCCTGCTATGCTCTGCTAATAGTATTCAAATTTGAAGCCTCCAGAGCCCTTCAGAGGAAATTTTAAACATCATAGAAGACCATTATGAATTTTACCATTAAAAAAAAAATTAATTTGTTGGCAAGCCCATCAATAATTAATTTAACCACTACTCTATAAAATTACAACAGAAGCGCAGCTTCAAATTTTTCCTGTCTCGGTCCAATGGTTTTCAGTGGGAATGCATGGCCCTAGAGGTTGAAACCCACGATGTCTAGGTGATTTGTAACTTGGTACTCGATTACTCTTGAGTCTTCAAGTGTTTTATTATCTATGAACCATGATCCATTAGGCCGCTAATAATATCATTGACAAGCTTAAGTGGACGATATCATGACCCCTGGCTTGAACGGTTCTCTTTGTAGACTATTAGTGTTGGAACTTACATGTTTAACACATTTAATGGTAGAAAAAACTGCATTAAACTTGGTTGGTGGCTCATAAGTGTTGCAGGAAGCGAGCTTACCAAGTTACTAGTTACCACATACTACTTCGCGACTTCTGAAGTTCTGACTTCATGAGTTAAGTTAGTATTCAATTTATTTCGCACAAACTCCATAATTCAGAAAATTCTTGTAATCTTGTTGCTCCCACCTTGTGTTTTTTTTCCTATATCAAGCCAATCCTATAGCTCCCACCCTATGTTTTTTTGTTGTATAAAGTTGAAGCTCTGATTGCATGCTTCCATGGCTCCTACCATCAATATATAATATCACCATTATACCCCTACTCCACCATGGTTGAGTTACTTCCAAGTTCTACCTACCCTATCTCCTCCATGAGAGTTTGTAGAGCTAAGCTGCCACTGCCAGCCTCTCAGAAACATAAACAAAGAAATTCATTTTCCTAGAGGAGCTCAACTTCATGGCTGACTTGTTTGCTATGAATTCACAGGTATGTACACAATTTTATCTATTCACGATTCCATAACTTATTTAAAAATTTTGTTATTTGATTAAATCATTGTAGCTCCAAACACAAGTTTTTTATTTGATTAAAATTTTGTAACTTTAAAGGGGCCCTAAAGTTTTAAATTTTAATCCTGGTGGCCATTGGCCATGGTCAGGTCACAACCATACGATAAACAAGCAGGTGCTTAACATGTTTACCAAAAAGCGTGGGGATTTGGTGGAAGTTCCCACTATGCCATCCTCCATGTATCTAGTTAAGAATTCATATCAAGAATCCAGAATGTGTACCTAAAATTGTATTGCATTATCCATTTCCCCCAATTTCTTAGTTGTGACTCGCCAACACCTTCATCTGATACGTAGTTTTAAATTCTGGGGATATATTAATATGATGAATCCTCAAACTGTTTTAGCAGGTAGTAGGTGACACCTATCAACTCCTTTCATATCCCATATCAGACAATGACAATTCCATTTGCTTGTGCTGATTGGAAGCAATCCAACAGAGAGAAAACCCAAAACCAAATATAAATGACAACTTTCCATAAAAATGAATTCTATCTTTCTGCTTTATTTTGACTATTCTCTCCTTGTTTTTGGATGATTTCTACTCTTTTGTAGGTTTTACATAGTTACACGTACAACATTGTTTAAGACTTATTTATACCACACCCTTTTTCCTTTGGATTTTGAAAAGATACAACGTCACCTCTACTCTGGTCTTGATTATGATGTAAGGAAAAGGAGGTAAGATTCCCCAAAATATTAGATTTGTTCATGTCTAACAAGGTTAGCTGGAATGAACAAGCAAAAGTTGTATTTCATGAAAAGTTGGTTTCCATTGGATTTAATGTTGTCTTCCATTCAAAACTGGTTTCACTAACAAACAACATGAATTAGTGGTATTGTAAGTGTGAATTAACGCTTAGGAAGGACATCCACATTGAGGAAACTCCAATAAAATTTGAAATAGACCACAGTAGAAATGCAAAATGTTGGAATCGGTAAATATATAAAGATATTATCTAGCACATTTTCATCCAGATTTCACACCATCTCAATTTTCATTACACAAATGAAGATGCATAAACAATGAATATACACCTTATTACATATAGAAAAGAATACTAATAGGTGAGACATAAGGGGTTTTGAGTCTCGAGTGTTCCACACATAGGTGAGAGATAAAGGGTTTCGAATCTCGACTATTCCAGACATAGGCTACTTTTAACTCTCCTAAAATGTGAGAAAAAATATTTTTGTCAAGTAGTCTATTATAGGTTCCTCTATAATAAGCCGAAAATATTTATTTTTTATAATTAGTCTCCAATTTTGTTAAAAACATATATATAAGAGTAATACAAAAGCATGGCCATATTTGAGGAAGCCATTCTCTTTTTTTTCATCCTTGGGTTACATCCTACTTTCAACCACAAAAGGAACATACTATTAACATACATAACTTGTTGAAAAAAATAGTTGCACCAAAGGCACTCTACATCCATTTGGTTCCAGTATTATATATATATACACAGAGAGAGAGACTCTTCACACACACACACACACACACACACACACACACACACACACACATAGAGAGAGACTCTTCACAGAAACACATATATTGAACAATAATAACAAAACCTTTAAGTTGAGTGAATTTTATACACCTATTTGTAACTCTAGTTTTTTTTTATAATGACTAGATCATACAATCTATAGCATTTTACACGTGATGGCTAAGGGCGCTCGCACGAAGTTGGTTCCACTTTTTGGTGCCACTTAGGAAATCAGTAACGCACTTCCGAAGTGTAAATCAAGAATGCATATGCGTTATTGATGGTACGTTCGGAATAACCCGAGTCCAAACACAAGGCTAAGGTTCATGGAAATCTATATCGCATATCCGATATATCGCATCCACGTTTTGTAATGTTAAAAATCGCATATGCGATATATCGCATATGCGATATGTAACATTACAAAACGCATATGCGATATATCGCATATGCGATATGTAAATTTTCAAAACGCATATGCGATATATCGCAAGTGCGATATGAAACATTTAGAAAACGATTATATTTTCATCATTTGTGGAGGTCCTCTCCTTTGTCAATGAATTTCATAATCAATTGTTGCTCAAAGGGCCTATTTTGTGTGTTATTAACACCTACTGCATGAGAGAATAATACTTGTTTGTATATCCCTATAGATAATTTTCCAATTCATTTATAAAACAAATAAGTCCATGATACTTCTTAATGTTGGTTGATGGGGGATAATGCCTCCCTTCCAACAAATATCTTCCCAACAATGTCAACTATTTTTTTATGGGAAATATATTTAGATACCTTTTACTACGTTAGGCAATGTATTCATCAATGTAAATATCCCTCTCTATTGAAAATGCAAAATCATCAATGTCCCCTAATTGATAAATTGTACAAGTGTTTGGTGACAACTCCCTTAATTAAACTTGCTATAATGTACTAGCACCTTGATTCACA